>CAAKHD010007546.1:130312-146846 GCA_901007705.1 Fistularia tabacaria
ATATTTTTTTAGGGCCCCCCCACACACCACAAAAAAAAAAAAGGAAAAAAAGGGGGGGGGGGGGGGGGGGGGATTTTCCCTGAGGACAAACTGTTGTGTAATGACGCTGCCTTTTCCCAACTTTTAGAGGAGATTTGAACATCAAAGCGTGATCATGTATCACTGAAGCCAACAGGTTGCACCCTGCTTCGACCTCGGCAGGAGCATGAACTCATTCATTCTTTATCTGTACGGCCTATCCTGCGTTCAGGGGCGCTGGAGCCGGGGCCGCCAATCCGAGCTGTCATTGGGAGAGCGGCAGGGTTCACTCTGGGCCGGTCGCGAGTCAGTTGCAGGGCCACATATAGAGCCATGCACCCGTTCACCTTCCCATACACACGCTCGGGAAATTTAGAGTCTCGATGAACCCGCTGCATGTTTTTAGACCGAAAAAGACAGAGAACATGGGGGGGGGGGGGAACCCACGCAAGACACGGGGGGGAACATGCAAACTCCACTGCACCATCATGCCGCCCTAGAGCATCAGCTCTATTTTGTTCAAGGATTCATTATATTTATGTATGTAAATATATATGTCCACACATAAATATATATAGATTTAAAGCTTCCCTCAATCTGCCTTTTTCTGCATACAGTGTTCCTCTGGATGAAGTTTTGAAAGACTCCAGCATTTCTGATCAAACAATAGCAATGGCAGGTATACACAGAAATTTCGTGCCTTTGTGTGTGTGTGTTTGTGTTAAGTCTAAAAGGTTGTAAAAAAATTTGTAGCATTATACAACAGCTTCCCTCTCCATAGCTAATAGCTTTTTGAGAAGTGTTGTAATATCTATTAGTGAAGACCGTTTAATGAATACCAACATCTGAGTAGCACCAGAGGCTATTTTCAGGAAGACATGGACAACACAACCCGCTATATACGCCATTGCACAATCTACTCATCCAGCCGTACTCATTATTTTGAATGAAAATAAAGCCCACAGGTGAAGATTCGAACGAGCACACCTTGTTATCAGAGGAGAAATGAGAAGGACATTTAATCATCTCTTCTTCCGTTTTCAATTAAGAACAGTAATTTCCCAACAAACGTGAATAGTTTCTTGGTAACCGAAAAAAATGTACTGCAGACGTCCCTGGAAAAACTTCCACAAAAACAAGGATCAGTTTATTGCGACAGGTCTTTTCAGAGAGCAAATCCTCTTTTTTCTCCAGTGTCACTTTTAATTCTCAATGCATTTGTCCTGTTCGGCCTTAAATAACAGAAGCAACAACAAAACAATCGGTTTACTTTCGATTCCATTTAAAAACGCTCCTGCAGAAGAAAAATAAAGCTATGGGGGAAAAATAAGGAAAGTGTTTTTGTTTTTGTTTTTTTAATATAAGAAAGAAAGGAAGGAAGGTAGAATGAAGCAACATAGACGTCACCTCACCGATTCCTCCTCTGTCAGGGCTCCTGCGTGGGTGAGCTAGACTGACATCCGCAAAGAATGAGCCAGCCAGAGATCTTGGCCTGCAGCAGCTTGAGGTAATCGAGGCCTTTCTTACACTCTTCTTTACACTCAGACGGCACAGAGATGTGTGGGCGACTGGAAGCTGGCGAGGCGGCTGCATCGCCACATTTATTTTGAAGACAGGTTTCCAGTCACGCTCGCGTTGTGTGCCGCAAACATCCATCTCAGCCAAAGGGGGCAACATTTGGGTTTGAGCGAATATTGCAGGAGCAAAATCCACTCTTTCCTTTCTTGTAGTTATGACTTTCTTAAAAGAAACCCTTGGCTTTTTGGGTGATTCACCTGTTCTGGGCTACAAACCCAGTAAAATAGCAACCCCTTTCTCCACGTGTTCGCTAACACAGTAGAAAATTACCCGTGGAACCAGTAGCAACTCTAACATGCTCATCTGTGCAAAATGTATGTTGTGCAAATGAGGTCTGACCTTGGATTTCAAAAAGGAGACGGCCAATCAGACTTAATCAGAAATCAGACTTGTTTAGAAGTGAAAAATCACAAATTCACACTTTGCAGAACAGAGAAAATCCACCAATCGGTGCTCCCTCCGCATCATTTCCACTGATTTATTGCAATTAAAAAGCTTAAAACCCTTTTTGAAGGGTGATTGTTAGTACCAGCTATGGAAAATTAAAATGCAATCGTACAATTTTACACCGATGCATCTAAGTGTGAAAAACAAAATGGTGCATAAAAAGCAATTTTAGAGTTACAGGAAGTTTTTTTTTTATTTAGTTTGGACAGAGGTAGGCTGCTTGTATCACAGGTTTCCCAAAAAGGGTGACACACTACCTACTATGGAAGTTTAAAATATAGAATTTCTGGATGTGAAAAGCTCAAGGTGGTTTTCTTACTGCAGGTCTCCTCCGCCTCATCTGAACCGTCGGGACACTCGGGCTCGCCATCACAGCGCCATCGTCCTGGGACACACTGGCCATTTAAGCAAGCGAACTCTGCCGGGGCACATGTTTTCCTGGCTGCTCAGAAAGAGACACACACACACACACACACAGGATAATACCGTGAGGCCAGGAAGTCAAAGGCAGCGTCAGGTCACGGTCAGTTTGCATTCGGATTTCATTTCTCAAAAAGTATTCATACTTCCTTGTCAGCGTCATTTAATTTTAGCTTTTAAATTTTTTCCCTAACCTGTTTGGAGCAAGGCTACGATCCTATCCTGCATATATATATATATATTATATCATATATTCATACATTCATGAATAATTGCTGATATTGAGGAATATCGGAAATGCTTAAAACGAAATATTCTAAAAAACAATTTTTGGGGGGGAAAACAAAAAGGGATGAAAGGGCAATTGCAACTTTCACCTCTAGCCGAAAGAGTTCCAGCCCACCAAAGATAATCGCACAGCTTTGCTGGATTTAAAGGGGAAATGAGTGCAGACACGCGGATACACAAAACACACACACACACACACACACACACACACACACACGTAAACAAACTGTCCACCTGTAGCAAGAGTAGACGCAAACAAAGGTCAGAGCCATTCAATTTCCTCGGCCAGTTACTCCGGGAGGACCTGCAGTAGGGTTTAATAAATCACGGGGTAAAAGGCCGTCAGCTGAGCTCTCCAGTGTTGTCACACAGTCGTGGCTGTTCCTAAGCCAACCTGTACCTTGGCTTACATGCTTCAAAACTAGATAGGGCCCTTTAGAGGTGTGCAGGGGGACTTAAGCTTCACAGAGGCAAAGTGAGCAACCTCCGATTTTTATTCATTTTTTATTTCTTTTTTAGAATTTCTTTGCTGGTCTCACACCACAACTCCTCTTCTTTATTACCTCGTGTAGTATTTGGGCGTCAGCAGGATTAGTGAAAAAAATGCCGACTTGGTGCAGGTGTGCAGGCAGAAGCTGCAAAATTCTGATATGGATCCAACTCATTTCACAAAAACTGACAGAATGACAGAGTGGGTGGCGACGTTTAACGGCCTTTCCTCCTCGCAGCATCCTCTCTTACTGTACCCGACTACCTTTCAGCCATGTTCATTTTCCAACTTCCTGCTGAGAAATTAGAGGATAAAAATAGATGATAGATGTTGCAATCAGTAGTTCTAAAGGTAGAGATCGAAAGGTGTTTCTCAGTGACACCATTCTCTCATTCAGTCCAAACTCGCAGCTGATTCAGATAACCTCAGTGGCAATTCTGTCAGTCTACTTCTCCTTCTTCTTTCAGCTGCTTCAGGGGTCGCAACGGCCAATCAGCTTCCTCCATTTATCCCTTCTCTCCATATCCTCTTCTCTCACACCAATAACTTCATGTCTTCTTTCCCTCCATCCTGGCCAATCTAACCAGCGTCCATCGACCAATAGCTTCACTATCCCTTCTCTGTCCAGATCCAGACCTTCTCTGTTTGTCTTTATCTCCGAAACATCTAACGTATCTGATGGACTCATTCCTGATTCTATCTTCCGACCTGCTTGGATGCACTTTTTCAGGAAAATCTTCCACCTTCTTTCTCTCCACTCCCTGTAGCCTCATTGTTCCACTTGGGTCCCTCTCCTCCACACACACATATATACTGTCTCGCTGCGGCTAACCTTAATTCCTCCTCTTTTCCAGGACATACCTACACCGAGATTTTTCTACACCTGCTCCCTCTCACTACAAATCACAGTGTCATCTGCAAACTTTGAACCAATTTAGTCTTTTGTACATTTTGTTCCTTAATGTTATCCTATGAATTATCAGTTGGAGACTGCTAATGGAGACATTGTTGCTGGTCTCAACATTGGAACATACGTATTGGCTGTCAAACAGATCGTAGTAATTTGACAAGGGGTATAGCTTCTAAATAAAAAAAAATATTCAAGCAATGAATGTGGCAACAAGCTGTTTATCTTCAGTCCATGAGTACAGATAGTCTTCAGGTAGTTTGTCAATAGACATCTTGCTTGCTTTGGACTGCCGGGCTTCGACAAAGAATCAGGGGAGGTTGACCCATCATATCATTGCAACATGAATTTAATTCCATGCCAGCCTCTGTGTTTGAAGACAGTGAAGCAATATGGGAAAAGGAAGCAAAAAAAAACAGCAAATCACTGGGAGTCCAATTTGCATGTGACCCATGTCATCAAGTGATCTCACAGAAATTCAGCAGGAAATTAGCTCTGGGCTCTCTACTTTTCAAACTGCTTATAGAATGACCTCATCCGTAGTCTGACCTCGGCAAAGGTGTACACTCTCAACCGCGGGAGAAGAAGAGGTCGGGACTAAATCACATAAAGTTTTCATGTTCCTACTGTATTAAGGCCTTTTCAGCCTTATTTTTTGATGTACTTTGATGCAATGTCTAATAAAAACACTTTCTTGCAGACTTCGCTATCAGGGTACCTACAAAAGAAAAACAGGGCAATTAAGTCGGTTTGTGTAGCGTGGCATGCAAAATCCATTAAAAAAGTGTGAGAAAAAAAAGCTAATACTAATTGCCGCTCGTGAATCTTATTCTGAGGTAGTGGTAGTAAGTGAAGGTGACCTCGGAGGCACTCGTCCTTTTGCTTTTTTTTTTCCCCAACATCTCACGGAATTATGAGAGTAGACTGCACTGTTTAGAAAGGTCAACACGAGTACATAAAACTACAAGCCTTGGAACTCCGAGGGGACGGATTTGAATAGAGGGTCTCACTCCATCTGGCTGTATTTCAACATGAATGAACCCCTCCCTCTCACATACAATCGTGGCGTTTGGAAAGTGCGGGTCACTCATCTGATGTGAGATCTTGTTATGGCGGTGAAGCGACCTGCTGCCATGAAGCTCCTCCTTTAGAAATGGCACATCTCTAATTCTAAATCTTGTTTAATTGTTCCGCTCTCAATTATCTCCCCTGTCACAGAGCCAAAGTCAAACCAGCATCAGCTCGCATTGGCTTGTTGACATCATAAAAAGAAATTATGAAATATCTGATAAAGTCGCAGTAATGGGGCATGTACTTCAGCTGTATTTTGCGCTTGTTATTGCGACAGCCAATTAACAACCTCTCTCACACCCTTTCCCGGAAAACTATGACGGACTGACCCCATTAAAGAAGTGAGACAAAAAAAAATCCCTCTCCATTTTGACTCCCTCTCTCCTCTTGTTCGCTTCACCAGTTGAAAGTCTCTTTCTCAATTTCCCCATAAATCCCCAGGCTTCTGTTTACGTCAAGTCAGATTTTATTTTCATCGCACCAAATCACGGTTGTCTCATAACACTTAACATGTAGAGCAGGTCTGGACCATACTCTTTAAGTAAGATGATTTACAGAAACCCGACATGCCCGCTTGAGTGAGCACTCGGCGACAGTGTCGGGAAAAACTACCCTTTACCAGTGAAGAAATCTCGGACAGATCCGAGCTCAATACGGGCGGCCTTCTGCCTCGACTGGTTGGGCTAGAAACAGAAGACCCAGGTGATAGAAAGCGAGACTGCGATAGAGAGAGGGGTGGTAGGAAGGTTGGGATTGGGAAGAACAGGCAGAAATGATCTCAAACTAATAAAACTTTAAAAAATAAACTAAACTCAGTTTTTATTTTGTTATGTTCTTTTTATTTCAAGAATCAAGAAACCATGTGAGTTTTTCAGAGTGGAACCTAAGTGCCACTTTACAGCCTCATTACGGAGCAGGAATGTGAGCCCTTCTCAAGAGGTGCAGACTGATGATTATGGGGTAAATGAGGATTGTGACATCCCTTTGTTTGAGCACCTCCCTCAAGTGCGTGTACTCATTAGTAGTGTGCTTACAATGGGGGGGGGGGAGGGCTAAAAAAACGTCTGCCTGCAGAAGAAATGTGCAATGCAAAAAACAAAACATCTAAAAAAAAAACACAATTCACAAACCCGGAAGCGTAAACAATGACCTTTTTAATCTTTCAGCTACACTACAAATGGACACATCCTTTTAAAAAAAACAAAAACAAGAATACCTTCTAACGCAGTTAATATTCCGCCAATGGCAGTCAAGGTTTTCACTTTTCGTCAGAAGTGATGATTTTTCTTCATTAAGCGATGTGGATGAGGAGGAACTTCTTCTTTTGATTACCTGAACGGGACTTTGAAAGACAAAAATATGTCCATTTCCAATTTTAACAACGGCAGCAAAAAAAAAAAAGAAAAAACAATGTTTGTACCGTGTAAATCTCAGACACAATGAGGAGACCGTGTATCTCATGCGGTGCCAGTAACTGTCGCTAAGCTTCCAAATGCAGGGTGAGTCATCGAACATTGCAAAATATTTTGTGGGAAGAGAAAAGGACGGGGATTATGCTCCCAAAATACTCACAGACAATTTGCTTTTTAATACATCGCGAATACAACATGAGCTA
The DNA here is from genome assembly GCA_901007705.1 of Fistularia tabacaria. Lineage (NCBI taxonomy): Eukaryota > Metazoa > Chordata > Actinopteri > Syngnathiformes > Fistulariidae > Fistularia > Fistularia tabacaria. The sequence continues at coordinate 137,147 of CAAKHD010007546.1, forward strand.
AATGACCATTTGACAAAAGAGATGGAAGATTAAAACTGGGTGGGAGAATGTCATTTTACATGTTCTGGCATGTTGCCACAAATGTGATGGAGAAGGGTCAGATTTCAGTCACAATTAAAATCTAAAAGGTGTGTGTTGCTGTCTAAAACATGAGACTGCTCAAGAGCGACAGCCATCTGCTCGACTGCAAATCACAGAGTGATGCCATCCATGTATCTAAAGACTGAGAAAAAACCATCATCTCACACAAATTCACAAATTCTCTTCATCTTAAGACTAGTTTTTAGTGGTATAAGTCTCAGCCTAGGCTGAGACTGATATTTACGAAGACAGGATCGTGCATCTAAAGACCTTGAAAAGATTTGGAAAAGACATGTGGGAAACTTCAGTTAAGATTCTTTCAGCAATTTTCTCCCACCGTGTTTTCACCGGGAATTTTGCAGAGCCTTTGCTATTTCAAACCGTCGCTTTTCTTTCTCCACTCAGTCGTGATATGTTGGAGAATTGACATCGTACAAGCTTGGCTGCTCTGCTCACAGCTCCACCGTCCGCTCCTCTTTCTGGGTGGTCCACACTGATCGGGACGTCCTTCGCCATTCCTGTTCATCCGTACCTTAAGGAAACACGGTCTCCACCACCACCAACACCGCTCTAGCGATCGTTTGTCTACCAGGCTTTTCCAGTTTTGTCAGAGCTCATCTGTTGGTTTGTTAATGGTCGCTATATTACTGCAAAGCCTGAAAGACTTGCGATAATATTGAACAAGACTAGGAAAAGACTGAGCCACGACTGTAAGATTTACAACCCTACATTTAACGACCGAGATGACTGGAGTGCGCCTTTACTTCAGAAAGTCTCCAGTAAGATTTCCTTCCGACATTCGGTTTAAAGTCTGACACTGCAAAAAACATAATGTGTAAGCCTAGCGTACGGCACTATTTCCCAGAACAGAAATATGAATCTGAGTCTTGTACGACTCCTACCGTTTTGTTAATTATTCCGTGTTCAGCTGAGACCAGGACTAAGAGGGCACTGTTCTGCTTAAGACCGTGCTAAAAAGACGTCATCATTCCGTCACTCGACCAAGACAATCTCCCAGCTGGGTGACCTCTGCAGGTCAAACGAGCCCAAATCCTGCAGCTCCTACTGCGAGTGTTTGCTTCTCGCCCGGTCACAGAGCGAGTCATTTCACTGAAGATCTATGGAGGCCATGGTTCACTTGGCAATAATGACCCAGGCCAGCTCATGCCATCTGCTTAGAACGACTTTCTGCTTTAATTAGGACATTTTTTTTTTTTTAAATGCTACACTCGTGAGGGATCAGTGAGTGAGTGGTGGGGGGGGAGCGAGAAGGCAAACCCAAAGAGGGATGAGAAATAATGGAATGGCTGTAGAGACGGAGAGGGGCGTCTGCGGTAAGAGTGCTTTATTGAAAACGAATGCAAACGGTTTGACTGAATAAAAAGTGACACTCTTTTTGCAGACCTGGCCAAAGCAGAGCCACTGTAAATTCAGATCAGACCTGCATACGACCTGCCTGTTTCTTCGGGTCTGAAAGAGAGTGCAGGCTTCTCTGTTTAAAGATGAATTTATGCAAGCATGCACCATCTGAACAAGTCTGTTGCAACTTGTGGCATGAATACATATTCCAAACATCCACTGAGTGGAAAATAATTAATAAAAATGGAGTCATATGTGCGTTTTTCTCCTTGTTACTTTGTTTAGAGTATATGCTGAGCAGCTATATGAGATGACCTATAGAAAAACTAAACATGGCGGCACGCTGGCGCAGTGGTTAACGCTTCCACCTTTCAGCAAGACGGTCCCCGGTTTGATCCCGACAGGGAGACTTTCTTTGTGAAGTCTCTATGTTCTCCCTGTGTCTGCATGGGTTTCTGCTGGGTTCTCTGGTTTCCTCCCACAGTCCAAAAACATGCAGTAGGTTCATTGGAGGCCCTGAATGATCGTGAATGGATGTGTGTCTCCATATATGGCCACAGTGCATGAGAGACAGAACAGATAACGAATGCTTAATTATGTATGTGATTCTCTATTTAAACTTGGGCTCTAAACATGACTTGAGGTTGATTCCACTATACACACTACAATGGCATCTTAACTTTCATATAATATAATTCAAGCACAACCATGAACATGCAGAATCTGCTGTCAACTCAAGAGTTAAACTTGGGTTTACCTACGACAGCCTTTAACTGAGAATTGATAGAGATATTCTAGCGGCTAGCGGCCATTTTATTAGTGAGTGAACAGCTAGTTAGAGTAGCAATCATAGTCTTATTTTTAAACATTTAAATATATTCCTCAAAATTAATTTCAGTCACCTATGATAAAGAAGTTGACTAAAAAAAAGTTTCAATTCTTTTTGGTATGTTATGTGGCAAAGGAGATATAAAAAGTCTGCAATGAATTCCAACTGTTTTCCAATTAAAATATATCTGCTTGAAAATGTTGCTGGCTGTCACGGGAGAAGGGAATATTCATGTCCTTGTAAATGAATCAATGGATTCCATTTCTGAACCTGCCACAAACTTCTGTGACACACACACACACACACACACACACACACACACACACACACACACACACACACACACACACACACACTCACACACACACACATGCGCGCACACACACATATAGTACGCTGTCATGTCTATTGGAGAGTTACACAGCTGCAGTGTATCTGAAAAAAAAATTCCAAGGAAAGAAAAAGGAAGGACAAAAAACAAAAGAAGTTGCAATTTAGAGTTGTGTGAGTCTCCTATCAGGAGCGTTACAAATGGGATGTGACACAGACAGAATGAGAGCCCACCACTAGTTCACCCAGCCGTGTTATGTCTCCAGGAGGAGGTACAGTTTGAAAGAGTGCCACGCTCCGACAACCCCACCTGGAGTCTTCTCCTCCGAGGCCAATGTTGTCAACATTTCACTGCCTCTGCTCCTTTTCATCTTCCTTAGATAAAATCTCTCTGGATGTGAGCTCTAGATGTAAACACACTGTGGGTTCGCCACGACATTTGATCGATGTTGTGCTTTGTATGAAATTTGATAAAGGCCAGTCAATTTTGTTCAGTGCAGATGTATCTGGTGAAAAAAGTGTCCGGGATGTAACCTCCTAAATACAGACCCGGAATATTTTCGCCAAGTTATGATGGATGTTTCCCCATCTAGGTTTTGACAATTGGATGTACCAAAAAGCTTTTTAAGGAGATGTTTACCAGTACATCTGGCATAGATCAGTGAGTGCAATCATTCAATGATTGTATGAATTGTTGATATTTTTCCATCGCCCAGATAATTCTTGGTCATTTTATCCAGACACCATGACCTCAAAATACGTTAGCGGATGCGATACAGAAAGTGGAGGGAGGTATTATTCACCCAGTGAACAATAGATCAATGGGAACAACTTCAAGAGACGTTAAAATGAGCTCAAAGGGGGAGAGGAGGAGGCAAAGTGTTGCAGGATCAAAAGTCAACTTCAAAATACATAAAAAAGCATAAATTCATAATTTATCTTGAGTGCTTCACTGGCTGTTGACACTGCTGGTAGTAATATCATTACTATGCAGAAGTCAATTGTATTTTTTCTGTGACTCCAGTGCCATTTTTTCAAGGAGCAAAGAGCTTTGCTGGGCAACGTCAAAACCCCTGTCAGTCAAACCTGTGAATCTATATGTGAGAGCAAAAGGGCCTATAATGTACATCATAAGACACACTGTTGACAGCTCAACCCACTCAATCACTCAGGGAAGGTTGAAGAGCGGAGCAGCAGACAGCCTTCAGTCATCTGACACGCAGACATGCATTCCTTAGCCCTTGAAGAAACTTTCTTTTGCCATGAAGGATATTAATGACAGTTCTTGCCAAACGCAGGCCGTGAACGACTTAAGTAATGCGGTGATAAGCACATCCTCCTGGGTATCAGAAGACCAATAGTCTCATCAGCTCCCAGCAAAGCACTGGAGTGTTGTCGGAGGGCATGAAACATAGTGTACTCTGCTGGGTAGAGCAGGAATGCAAATAAGTAAACCTTTGGAAAATGAATGATGCATCATCCGAGTCGACGGATAATAGATAGGTTGAATGAATATGCAAAAAAAAACTGGGCTAATTTGTGGGTTGAGATTCAAGCCAAGTATAATTTCAATTTATAATCTCAATATGTATTATGCCAACAGAAGCTCAGACGAGCTGGATTGGAAGTCTGGAGCCCGAGTGAATTATTTACTCTGCTCCCTTTTATTTATCTTCGAACAGAGAAGCCACCGTGTAAGTGAAATGTACTGAGAAACCGGAAGGGAGGAGGACAACAAGCCACGAAAGAAATGAGCTTTGAATCAGCATTGGCTTCTACGGATACAATTTCGCTCTCTGTGATTCTAGAAAACTAACCTTCAAGATAGAGCTGTGACTTTGGCATCACAGTGCTTTTTCTAATCATCAAATTCATACAAGGGAAGTAACAAAGGTCGAAAGTTTCGACACGGAGAGTACATGCTTGCACCATTTTCAAGCTGCCTGAGACTATTTTGTGCCTTGGGAATGAATAAAACTGTCATTTCTGATCAATGAGCTTGTGTCCTAATCTTCTCAATAGGCCATATGATAAATCGGTAGTCGTTCCGTTTCACTGGCAGCTCACAATCTGAGAATAACAACTCTGATTCTGGAATTAATATTGAAGAATGGAGAGGGGGGAAAATAAATAAATAAATAAAGGGGTATAACACTTCACAAAAGACTGTAATTTTACTGAACAAAATAATAAGATTGGCTGTTACCAGGCAACAGCTTGTCCCAGTTGTTAATTTTAAGTTGACAAAGACACTGGCAGGCAATCTTGTGTCATTGCAATGTCTCTGTTATAAGGGTCTATTCCCACAAGGGGGAAAAAAAAATCTAACAAGGCATTACTGCAAGGTGACTTTTACTGTCAGTAATTCACCAATATATTTCACTGTGGCTGTGAACAAAAGTCAAAACCCTGTAATGAGTCATCACAATCGTAATTCTGAAGTCGTACTGATGAGCCTGCAACCAGATCTGCAATAAAGTACGCAGGACGTGTCAGATGCAGGCTAGTCAGTGCTGTGCCGCGTTTTCATTTTTTCAGACGGCGTGTGTTAATTATAGCTCATACCCCTGGTAAAAGACGTGTTTTTCTCCTCCCTGTCAGGTCACATTGGCACAAACACCTCCTGACCAACTAAGAGACACGGCCAGCCCCAGCCGGCAGAGCTCGTCCGTCCCCTCCAAGGCAGCCTGCGAGTGATTTACACGGAAGATGGTTTATTTCAGCTTGGCTAAATCTCCACAAATTTAACTTGATACCCGGAACATGACAGCCTCGCAAAGAGTAGATGTACAGGTGGTTGTATGTTGCTGTCTGAGCGTCCAATTTCACAACAAATCTTGATTCAAAAAGATGTTTTAAAGCTTTGTTGCCATAGAGTTTCATTTACACTGACAACCTACATACATTCACTCTGTATACTTTTATGTAACTTCAATTGGGGTGTAAACAAATTGAACAAATGCAGAAAATTCTCATGCAACAACAGTCACATCAATAATACACACACACACACACATACACACACACACACACACACACACACACACACACACACACACACACACGTCCCTGCCCTTTCATGGCACAAGACCCACTCTATAAGCCTGACCTTCTGCTCCACTTGTTTTTATTTTGAATTTTTTTTTTTTTTGTAGTTACAAATTTAAAGGACCTAATGCTTTGATGACCTATGATGACATATTATATCATCCTTTTTGCCACGCAGCGTGGTGTTTGTTTACAATTATGCAAAAAATGCAGGCGTGAAATGGTTTGAATCAGATTTGAACGAGAACGGTGAAAATTCTGTATTTTGGACAAAACAAAACCGTTTTTCCATACAACAGCCTTCCAGTTTCCAGAGCTGAGCGCACTATCACTTTACAGCAGAGAGAGACGTCCACAAAAGCAAGTCCATAAAGTTCATGGTGCCAGTCTGACTTCAAAATGGAAGAAACCACAGAATCCTCCGGTATGGTATGCCTTCTGCATGCAGCAGTTACTTTGTTAAGCTGCTTGGACAAGAATAAAGTTTGGTCTTAGTTACACATTTAACTTTCCCATTGCTTCAGGCTTCTTTTTTCTTCTTTTTAAGAGTTGATATTAAACTTTTTTTTTTTCTTTCAACCAAAACTTTCCAGTCTCACTGAGCCTTTATCATCGCACTCAATTTATAACTTTTACTGCGACTGAATAAAAATCACGATGAAAGGATTATTGTATTACCACAGAAATCGGCAATCACAGTAATCATTGTGACACCATAAAATGTTCCCCTTTGATCATTTGTTTTCAAATATTAAAAAAGGTTGTCTATCACATTTTGTAGGATCAGGAAAAAAGTCAAGTATAGTCACATCTACGGTGAGCGTTGCGTTAAAGTGAGAGCATGCCTTAAATAGGAATTAAAAGAAGACCCCGTTGCACAGGAACATCATTGCATTCCCCTACATTGTCCCAGATGCAACAACATTCTAAGACCAAAAGCAAATAACAAATATAATCTAAAAAAAGAAATACTGTTAGCCTAACTTTCAAGATTCCACTGTGCTCCTGGAGGCATATGATTGGGCATCGGAGTTAATTCATTGAATAGTCATGAGAATTCTGGCGTTTTCTTCCAAACCGCCAACCGTACGTTGCGGAGACAGTCACCTACTTCGAAGCCGATATGAGGATTGTGATGAGATAACAAACTGACCTACTTGAGTTGACAATACAGCTCCACAGCTGCCAGCCAATGTCTGATACAGACACGACAACGTATCAATCGTCGGGACAATATTAGTTGCACATTTCCATTGCCTGTGAGCAAAGTAAAGGTAAGTGAAAATGTAATTGTTAATGACGGGAAAATAAAATCAGACCGTAAAATCAGAAATCACACGAGACGAATGGGGTGTGATTCAAGTAACATCTGTGTGTGATCCGCCTCCTTTATACTGCTTGCATATCGTCAAACACACCAGTGATGCAACCTGGCTGTAACATGGTCCAATCTCATGTGAAATTACTGCTGGGAAGTATAACCGCCTAGAATGGACTAGGAATTTTACCTTGTATCCCTTCTTTTAAAAACAATAGAACCACAAGCAGTTATTTTACCGTTAAATTTGGTGGTGCGCTGCACAGCTATGGATTGTTCCCAGTTGCGGAGGCTTGTTAACACAGAACAGAAACTTCAGAGGTGCAAGAGCAGAGCCCAAAGCACCCATACGGTGTGACCGGGATGTGGAAGACACCGTTTCAAGATAATGGCCTCTGGAAGCAGATAACAACAGGATTGAGGATGGAAGGGAGAGACAACAACATTAACAGTCTGTCGCGGAGCAAGGAGGTAGGAAGAGCAGAAACTGCCACCTGTCAGTCAGAGATTAAACATCACACAACTGCCTTAAGTCAGAATGAGTGACAACGGCGTGTCACATCATTCACCGGGAGGAGTCTCAACAACTCTGACTGCTCTGAAAACAAGCTTTCAGTGGGAGACGCTTGGGGAAGATTAAATTGGAAACCATCTGCACCAAAACTAGATGTGACTGAGATGTAATTTGTGTATACGCTTGCAGAGAAGAAGCAATCAGGAAGACAAAAAAAAAAAAAAAAAAAATGACCACACATTTTTATGAAAAGAGACAGAAAACCAGCAAATGCTGTTCTGATCCACTGCAGTTTGCAAAACTGGTTCATCGGGATAAGCAGAGGGTGGCTCTGAAGCTCAAATGACTTGCCCTTATCCCTGGAGATGAAGCAATGATATACCGTTTCATTAATGCTTCCCTCAAATTATAGACAATTTTTTTGTCCTGGATTAGTTATCAGCCGCTGACGGACAGAACAGTTCTAAGAACTATCCATCGCGAATTTTGTTTTCGGAACTACCCTTGTCGGGGGGAGCTACTTAGTTTCACATTCGCGCAGGAAGTAAGGGACAACGGTAATGACGAATGCTTCTGCGTCGTGCACAGTCAGTGCCACACTGAAGGAAAAAAACATCATGAAGAAGAGGACGACGACACGGACAGCATGGCCCGCCTCAGAGTAGGAGCTGAAATGGTCCTCGGACCTGAGTTCCATGGTCCCTGGTTCCTAAGCTGTCTGAATCTCGGAAAAAAAGCAACCCAGTTCCTGAAAAGATTCGTGGAATTGCAAAAAGTTCCTACGGTGCAAAAATGACTGTTGTTGCGGTCTTTTCATGGGTCCACATTTTTTTTTCTTTTTTGCAACTTTACATATGTTTGCTGAAGTAGCCAGAGTGATGTATTTTATCTGACATGAGTTATTATATATTATATTATATGTAGATATATATTTATACCCGATCTGTTTCCAAAGCAATCAATTAGATGCAACTTGTATTGAAATGCCAATAATTCCATCTTCAACTGATGTAAAAACCTGCATATGATATTTATTTCTTTTTTCCCACATTTTTAGCCAGAAAGCAGACATGCACATAGCTGCCGGTGAATTGAAACACCATTAATAAAAGGCCATTGACAGAAGAATGGATTTTTCTATCTTTGTTTGCAAGTTTTCAAAATATATAGCCTTGTCCAAGAGTGCTACCATTTGCCGCTGATGCATCACTTCTGTTGACAAGATCCAAAAACTTTCAGCAAGTGAAAATTCAGGGCTAAAGTATGATTGAGAGCGACATGGAGAGAAAAAAGAAAGCCCTGCCTAAACTACGGCAATACCGGTTTAAAGGAAGAGTTACGCTCTCAAAAATCGGATCTGTGAAGAAGAGCCAGATAATTACAGAGCATTTCATTCTGGGAAACCTGTGCTTGAACCGAAAATAAAGCACTTTGGCGGAGAAATCTAATTACAGTGGACTGTGTCAGAGGCAAGCAAGGTTTTAGTAGTGGGCGTCTGCTGTTTTGACAATTTCTAAATCCATTCAAGGGGTCACAAAGATGTGCAGCTGCACGTTCCCCAAAACCCCACTTTTATCAGAAAGAGCAGAAACACAACTAGCTCGCTAATAAAACTAATCCTGCACGACAGATAGACAGGCCTCCTGCGATAAGATAACATGATGAGAGCTTATTTTGATAAAGAGCTACTTCTCTGACACAATCACAGGTCTTTACAAAAGGAAGTAAAAGCTTTTATGAAGCAATCTTTGGAGAAAATTGGCAAATAAACGTGATGGAGCACTCGTCCACAGCTGGAGGCCCCTCCAGTTGTCGTGCTATCCAAAGAAAACGAGACGAGCTGGTCGGTGCAGTCTGTCGACTGCAACGCAGTTTTTCGGTGATGAAGTCTCCCCGGTCCAGAAAACACCAAGGTGCACAGCTTGAGGATGGGTCCCACATCCAGAGCAGCTGACATTTTTTTCCCGCCGCTCTCCCCTTTTCCCGCATGCCTCAGTGGAAATGACTCCAAATCACAACTGCAGCCAGATGCTCCTTCTTCCTGGCCTGAAACTCACTGCAGTTGGCAGTAACCAAACCAAGATCCTGTGGAGTACATCCCATGCCCCCCCCCACACTCTGTTCCTCTGTGTGTTGTTTAGTCCTGAGGTCTTGTATTTCTCATCGCAGTCGCAGGCAATCTACACACAAGTTTTCCTCTGAGATGCATTGAACCGGCCTC
>CAAKHD010007546.1:146866-164251 GCA_901007705.1 Fistularia tabacaria
CACCCAGCTTTTCCTTTCTTCTGGCCTGAACCCCCCAGAGGGGGACAGACCACAACACTACACCGTGGGGGGGACCCCCCACGCCCCCCCCCCCCACACTCTGTTCCTCTGTGTGTTGTTTAGTCCTGAGGTCTTGTATTTCTCATCGCAGTCGCAGGCAATCTACACACAAGTTTTCCTCTGAGATGCATTGAACCGGCCTCCTGTTTTTAACCTTTAATGATTCGGGTTGAGGGCACGCGCTTTGTTCCAACTTACACTTTGATTTGCAATCAGACCGCTTACGAACAGCAATCACGAGGGCTTTGAACAGCAACATTTCCAAATGGTTACACACCTCCAATTCTCCGGTCTCAAAAGACCACGGCCTCGAAATATTTTTCTGAATACATTACGAGCTTTAAAAGTGACCTCGACAGCAATCACTCCGTCAAAACAGCTTTAAAATTGTCCGTGCCAGTTCGTAGAGCATAAAAAGAAAAGTTGTTTTCATCCAAAATCTCACTGGAATTCAGCATTAAAGACTACATTTGGACAAAAATAACAAATAACATCCAGCTTAGTGGTACGGCGTCACATGTTACGACATTCTTTCAATCTCTCGTACAACTTTAGTTTATTGTTTTAACTGTTTTTAATTTATTTTATGTGTTTTATATTCTTTTGTTTTTATGTGTTTGTACAGCACTTTGGCCAACTTTGTTTTTTTTAAAGTGCTTTATAAATAAAGTTGAGTTGAGTTGGCGGAATCTGTGAAAATGATATGGCTCAAAGAAATGGAACTTAGTGAGAGGCAATTTTCCTCTGTCAGATGGACGACCTCCACTGTTTCTACATAGAACAGCACGCAGGAGCCGGTGCTCCTCACAGCCATTATCCGTTTGTCAAAGTCAATTACGGGACCAGGACCAACTGTATCACCCTTCACGAAGATGGCGCTGATGACATCATAAAGTCTTTTTACAATGAAAGGGCTGGTGGGTCGAGTTTATGGAGGGAACGTTTAACCCCGTTTAACACGATCTACCAACACTGCAAGGTCATCAAATTTGAAGAAGCCAAGAGCAGCATAACATTTTCAAGCTGGATTTTGTGAAAGTGCGAATACATCCTTTTTTTTAAGTCACTCCTAAACATTCCCCAAATGACAACTCGCCGTTCATCTATTGGAGCTGGTCCACATGTGCACGACGAGGCTAATAGCTTTGGCCCGAAGTGCTGACTGGATGTGTTTCGTAAACCATTATATAGGCCAGGGAACTTTCTCCAGCCAACACAGGTCCATTTATGGTTGATCTGACAATTATGGTGAATTGGAAAGGGACCAGAACAGGCAGAACTGTATATGGGGCTGGATAAACAAAATATTTTGGTCAAAGTGGAGGCTGGATCTGTTTGTTATCTGGCAGATATAATCTTTAATCCCCCCCCTCCCAAGTGGATCAGTAAGGGTCTGCGGAAAGTGTCACAACAATGTCAGAAAGGACGGCAAATATCGTACCGCATACCTAATCCTTGCAGTGCATTTTATAAACACACCTCATGCTGCATCCATGTCAGTCATACAGTACAGCGAGTGTTATAGTTACAATGACGATTTACGAAACTGATCTAAAGTGAGGAAAGGGCTGAAGCTTAAACCTGAGGAACAATGTGTTATTTGTGTTTTGGTCTGTGATTCAGCTGTATTGTATTTACAATGGCTTCGGTTAAAACTTTAACGTTTTGCATCCCTAAATATGTCGTCCCATTAATGTTACTGAACACTATACATTAAAAACTGTCAGACTCTTAGGAGAGATTATTTGCCGGGAATCATTAGTTCCGAGCGATCGTGAATTATGCATCTTGAATTTAACATAGATTTATCAAATAATTTCTACGAGAGTCTTGAATTTATTCTTCAGCGCAGCAGTTTGCCCCGTCTGTGTAAACTGGCACCACATTGGATTATATTCTCCTCTTACTGATGGACTTTAAAAGGGATGGAGATCCAGTGGAAAAAAAAAAAAGGAACCTTTCCTTTCTCCCCGCTCTCTTTTGAAAAGACCTGCCGGTCATGTTAAGAAGAAAAAAAATTAAAAAACAGTTGCGGACAGAGTTTTCAGGGATAAGTGCGAAGCATTAGGATTGCTGTGACAAGGCCACGAGAGCACAATTTCACAATTCCCTCTGCCGAAAAATTAACATAACTGCCTGAGGTCAAATATCTTGTTCTCGAAAATCCGCCCCAAGCAACACAGCGGCGTCATTACAACAGACTCCGATTTTAGTCCCATCTGTCGTTTCCCATTGAACACAACCCTGCGTTTCCATGCAACCACACCTCACACAACCGCCCACTTCTGCATTTGTGAGCCTAATCTTCTCGGGAGACGAGTGTACTCTAGGTTTAAAGGCTCCAGACTTTGGGTTTCCTCTCACAAACAGTACCCCGACACAGCACAGACGTAACGAACAAAGTTACTCAGAAAGCTATATGATAGACTCTGTGAGGCCCAATATCCTTTGGTGTGGGCCCAACGAATGTCTGCTCAGAAGTAACAATCAAAGACTCCAGCAAACCACCCACTAGAGAAACAAATTACTCAGACCGTCACTAAAGGTTTGCCTCTCGCCAGGGCTGCTGAGAAAGGGACAAGGCGTTGTTAGCAAAGTAGAACAATATAGCCACTGCACATGGTGGGCACATAAGACAAATACAAAATGAGAAATAACTTAGATCGACCAGGAAAAACAGGATGTACATCGGATGTGTGTGAAGCGGTTTTCCTCGCACGCGCAGAAAATTACATGGTGACGGCACACGTAATACGCCTACAAATGATCGCACGCGCGAGCGAATCCGGCGCATAAAAATGCTGAAGGTGACACGGTGAGGAACTCTTGCACTTGTGCTGCAGTTTCTTTCATGCCTATAAAGCTCAGATGGTCTCATTAAAAGCACGGTACATTTGTTGCACATCGAAGACGTAACATCTCAGCCGGGTTCGTTTGTTCTGATAGAAGGGAAGGCAAATGATTAGCCTTTTTATAAAATCGTGTTTGGGGGGCCTTGATGGTGTGAGAAATATTTCAGCCCCACTGATCTCAATTTCCATATAATTAACGGTTACATCACAGAATTTAGAAAATGTCATATCGTCGGCATTTGTTTAATAAGGTGACGGACACACGATGGCTTCGATGGCGGTTTCCTAACTTCTAAGACATGCTTGCTCTGATATTGGATAGTGCTGGTCCTGCATTTGCTTTACAAGCCTCTGGCATACAGCAATTGCAGGCTTTGCAAATTAATGTCGAGATCACAAAATTCTTTACAATGCACTGAAAAAAAAGTTAGTGTACTGTTGCATAAGGCATCTTAATGAAGGATTTTCTGGGGCATCTGTGCTGCTATCTCGACACATACTGGAGAATATGTGGCGTAGAGAGTGACAGTAGGGCTGTGCTACTGTACTCTTTGCGAGGGCATTTCTGTTACGTGTTTAAAAAGACCAATCAAATGTTTGGTGAATTGGAAAGTAGTTACAGACAGTAAATAAGTGATTTGGGGTTTTGGTAGATGCAATTATTAGGAGTCTTTGTTATACAATACGGCAAATACATTAACTAACACAAGGCTGCAACACTGCGTTGCAGTCAACATTTCACTAAGTTTGTTATGTTTAGTAATTCTTTTGGAGCTACTGACAGTTTTTCCAGGGTACTGTAATTAAACAGTGCTGTACTTCACACACACTCACATAAACATATATATATATAAATAATAAGTATATACGTACGTACACACACATATACTGTATGTGCATATCATTATAGATTTCAGGTATTTTCTCTCTTTAGCTTGTGCCAGCCTTTAACCCATTCGGTACATAGTTTGTCATTTTTTCTGACCGTGTCCTAATGATCACGGCCCTTTTTTTAAATATGTGTTTATTATTTAGAGGGGTTTTGTATCCATTTTTTATTGAAACTTCTATTTTCCTAATCTATTACACTTTAAGTTTGCACACTGTGGGAAAATTAAAGGAAAGCTTATCTTATTTTTGGCTCAGTTTCAAACATATACCTTTTTATTTGAGATGCAGGAAGCCTGATGAGCTATTGCCTGGTTTGCTATTTAACATTGTAGATTAACTTTAAACGGTCTTATAAGTAGAGCATGAAAGCTCTGTGTGTGCCAGGTGTTCTAAGCAGCCTCGCTGTCTGATGGAATCAGCAGATGTTCTGCGGCAGCTTGGAACTCCACGTAAAGGTGTCTGCTTGTCTTTTCATACAAGGTGGCTATTGGTTTAGTTCTGTATCACGGCAGGATGACAACCACCTCAACACTTTTCTAGTATACTTTTTGGAGTTTCAAGTTATGGCATCCAATTATAATGTAACAGATATGTCCAAAATGTCAAGGGTAATATTGAAAAAAAAAAATCAACAACACGAGGTCTTGTTAAGACTATAACATGTCTAACTTGTTATTTAATTGCACAATGTGATGAAACAATATTGACTGTGACTATTTTAAATGCCGTTCAAATATCAGTAGCATGATATTTATCTGACTATCTATCGGTGCATAGAAAGGCATGATTTAAAAAAAAAAAAAATCAATATGAGCTGCAAACCTTAACTCCTTATATTCTATGCACATTCTATTAACTGTATCTATGGATTTAAACAAAATCAGAACAACCTGATTGGGTCAAAATTGGATTCATGTCAATAATAATGGTAGTATCAGCCCGGCTCTATTTTCCTGCTACACTTGATGCACAGACAGTAGATGGAGCAGTGACACTAAAACCAACCCTTTGCTGAGTGAGAGCATCTACAGGTGATTTGTAATTGCCTGTCTGTCTTATCTGATTCGCGACACAAGAATAACACAGCGAAACAACCGGTTGAAAATCAATGACACTGCAACACTCTCCGTGCCTGCCCCTACCCTCAACCCCATCCCACACCTCCCCTGGCCTGCCTCAACGAAGCCTCCTTTTTTTTCTCCACTCATTTTTTCACCCTGCATTGCTCTTGTTCTTCTTTTCTGGTGATGCGTGTCACAGGGAATTACATCAATACCGGTGCACAATAGGCAAAGAATGATGAAAATGCCCATGTTCTGTTTGTGTGTCTGTGTAATTCCATAAGCGTTTTCGTGTTGCAGCGCCATAATAAGTATTCGTGCGTGTGTGCGTGTGTGTGTCTGTGTGTGTGTGTGTGTGTGTATCCCAGTGTCCATTTAAAACACATCTATCTCGAGGCAAAGCTAAGCTGCTGCACACTGATCAAAGCGCATGAGGTCGGGCCCAACTCGGAGAAACCATCTGCCAGCAAACATTTCCCACTTCTCTGCTCCCAATCAGCACATTTTCAACCACCTCGAAGAGAAAATTGGCTCGAATTCTGTTCAATAATGCTGGGATCAACAACCACTGGCGGGGAGAATCTTCACTCAGCATTACATTTTTATGGAGTTTTTTATTTGAATATAAATGTTGAGATAGAGCAGGCCTTTTTCTGCCATGAGAATAATAGATTCTTTCGTTGTTTGGACCACTTTCTGTAAAAAGCCCTGTATAATATCTAAAGCAAACAACAGAATAATACTATGCTGGAGTTTTTGAAGAGAAGGAGAATCAGTATTTGTGGCATGGTGGTGCAGTGGTTCAGCCTCACAGCGAGAAGGTCCTTGGTTCGATTCCAACAGGAAGCCCTCCTATGTGGAGTTTTCGTGTTCTGCCTGTGCCTGCGTAGGTTTCCTCCTGATTCTATGGTTTCCTCCCACAGGAGAGTCCAAAAAATGCAGAAATTAATTGGAGACCCTACATCGTACAGATGAGTGGGTGAATTATGTTTGCCTCTGTTACAGACTGGCAATCGGTCCAGCGTGAAACCTGCCTTTCGCCCAATGACAGCAGGGATAGCCCCCCACCCCTCAACACCGCGAACCCCCAACCCAGGATTGCACGGTAAGCAGTATAGATAATGAATAATGAATGAGACTCTGTTTTCCTTCTTTGTTATTTTCCTATAAAGAATCATACCCGGTACAACAAGTTTTCCTGCAGGGAACATTTGTCTTTCTCGCTTAATCAGACGTTCTTCTTAACCCGATGAACCTAATGACGACTGCCTATTTACTTCAAGAATAAACTTATCTTACAATGAAAAACAGAAAACAAAATGTTTGGTCCAAACAATTCCATCAACACCATTTAATCAAATGTTGAGGTTGTTATCCACATCAAAAAGCATCCAATTTTTGCATTGAACGAGTGCAGCACTATATTCTTTATATGCATTGGAAGAGGTTTAAAAGTCTCTTCCCAGCAAGAATCAAGGATTAACATAATATCTGCTGAGTATTTCTGCTAATCAACTTAAACTCGATTATGTAGTCAGTCATCATTTGCAGCTGCATAAAGACACCCGAAAACAGGAGTGGCATCTTCATGTCTTGTAAGGAGAATCAGCTAAGCGGTCAAAATGCAAGAATTTGAGATGTAATACTTCATTGAGAAAGGATTTTCTTGATTTGTCGTAATTGTAGGTTTGTTGGAATCGTCGGTTTCAGGTAACCTTTCATCATGTGCTACTTTGAAAAATGCGTATAAAAAAAACAACAATAAAGCTGGGTGATTTCAGATCATCTGGATCGAATGTGTCAGTTATTAAATCAAGAAACAAGAATTGCCTGAATTACCTTCTAACCTTCTGGAACCAGGCAGACTTCAATGTTCAGTCTTTACTGACATGAAACATTGGATGTTTATGGCTATTAAAGTTGAATGTATTTTGCTTACACAGAATTAGCTAACGGCTCCTTCCAAGCTGCTCGCTGTCAGCATTTTCCCGATCACAATGTCACTTAACTCTGTGTACAAGCTTTAAAAAGAATACATAAAAATTCAAAAGGTTTCTCAGTTTCACAAACTTCTGCAGTTACAAAAAAAATGTCAGATCATTTTTTACACACTTTTATTATTTATTAATCTATCAACCAAATAATAACGATTGCTCTAACTTGGAAATTAAAAAAAATGTGACCAATAAGTGTGGTCATCCTCCAGACAGTGTTCAATAGAAAAATCAATGAGCAAAATAAGGAGAACCTCACAAAAACCTTTTGTATGCATCATAAGTCTCCCCATTTTCAAAATCTTACAAGAATGTGCGGCACGCGGCAATAACCCAGAGTGCTAAACCCAGGCATGAAATGAAATGTAATTCGACCATGTTTTGCATGAAATTATGAGCAAATCAGATACAAACAGCTATTCTGTGTTTCTGGAATACAAAACAGCTCAAAACAGACTTCTGCCACAGTTTAAAGGACGTTGAAAATGTAAAAATGCAGTTGTGTCTTTTTCTTCCCCGATAGGCTTTAAAAAAAATATTCAACGTGATTAATTTATGTCTTCACTGTCACACTGCATTCAGAAGATATTCAGAAGTTACTCTGAGTTGGTTTTAGAACATGGCCCTTTTGGGAACTCATTGGCCAAAGTTGATTCCCAGTCGTGGGTTGTGCTGTTGACGCTTGCGTTAAAAGAGGAGACACGTATGCGGGTGGATTGACGTTGAGTCGTCGACGGCATGCTTGCATGCACTGCTGCGACGGTGATGATGTCATGCGGCACTGAAACGGGGTGAAAAGAGGCTGTCGGCCTCTGAACGACAGCGGCACTCGTAATTCCGCCTGGTTTCACTGAGTCATCCATAAAGGCGAGATCGACTGAGGGCTCCGGCTGCGGTGTCACAGCTGTTTTCTCATCAATCCACTTCAACGCTCTGCGGGACCGCTGACGCTCCTGGTTTACCGTGCCTCAATTCCAGCCTGGCGCGGTCCTGATGTCCTGTGATGAACGTGCGTGCTCATCCACAAACAGATGAATCAAAATAAAGTGAACTCTCATCCGCACACAGCCAATCCGAGGGCTGTCAGCGCAGATTCACACGCATGCCTGTTGAGTCACACAAAGTGGCATTTCTCACAAAATTGAGTCACAGCTCGCGATGGGCCGTGGCCGTCGCAGGAAGCGCCGGCGTCCTCCCTCGTGAGTGTGTTTTTCTAGCGGTGATAGCGGATGAAAGGTGCTGTCTGTGGGGCCCCCAAAATCTGGCTTCACAGACCAGGTAGCCCCACTCAACACCCCGCGTGAACTTTGTTGATTTTGAAAAGAACCTGGATTTGTACCTCTACCGCACGACGCTCAAACGATAGACCTGAAGTTATTTGTAGAAGCATCACCAACATCTCTCTATAAAGTGAACAGTAGGCTTTTAAAAAACAAGCTCAAGCTCCCAGCTCATTAAAAAATCAACAACATTTTTTTCTTTTTTTTTCCCCCGGTGCATACACTGTCTGTCCTCATTTTCAAAACGCTACAACCATTTTAGTTTTAGGGAACGACTGAATAAACTGAACAAACTCCAATTTCACAAATTCTATTATTTGTTTGACATATATTATCTTTGTTTTCGGAGAGCGTGCAGTATTTCTAAACTCGTGACAACAACTTTTTTAAACAATCTCGCCACACAGAAATGCAATAAATCTTCAAGCACAATTTTCTTTTTTTTTCTTTTTTTTTTCTTTTTTTTTACATCACAGCTGCAATTCAGTGATTCGACTGTATTGAAACAGCATTTTTCATGGGGTGAAACAGACAACTAAGTGTGTCCCATGAGAGATATCAGCACTTGATCCTTGAACGAACAGTGATTTCTGGGTATTCTACTGTATAAGATAAAGCAGGCAAACGCCTTCTGTTTGAGCATTAAAAAGTAATAGGAATGAGGATAAATGCGTTGCGGGTGAGCGCAAGAGGTTGAGGCTGAGTGATGTTTTATACCCCCGTATTAAATCCCCTCTCTCGCTCTGTTTTTGCTGCATCTTTGCTTAGCGACATGCACTAATCTGAGTTAATAGCTCAATTGGAGCAGCAGACTTCTTAATGATCACTTTGGGCAAGCCAGCTTTGAGGCGCGCAGACGCGGGGCAGAAGGCCAGTGGGGCCAACGACCAGGCAAACAAACAAGATTCCCACACCCACACATTTTAATGAGGGCTGACAAGACGGTGGAGACGGACCCTGTGAAAGTTTTCCGCACCTGATGCCAGCAAACGTCCAGAGAAGTTACATCATCTTTTCAAGAAGGGCTCTTAGTCATTGTAGCAAGTGTTAATGTCAAGTTTGCGTACCTCGATTTCAAAGCTCTTGGCCGCAGGCTTTTAGTACACGATCACTTCTGAATGGAGTAGATTCAGGGGGGCCCCGTCAGGCATCTGAGCATTCACATTAAATACAACCCATGACCGGGGGAAGGTACTACCAACTTATGGCTATTTCTCCAACTCTCACTTTAATTCTACTCTTCTTTTTTTTTTTAGCTGAAAACATCCTACACACAGGGCATGTTCCGACACATGGCTGAAGTCTCCTTTAATACTTCTGGAAATCACAGCAGATGTCATGGCCCAGAAAACTGAACTCATTAAATATTTTGTTTTGGGTTTTTTTCAGAATGAAACACACTCAGGCTGTTGAAGGCTTTGAGTGTAATCCCAAGAGCCTTAAACTCCAAATTTGATGGAAAAGTCAGAGTACAGACCGTTGACACCGTTGAGCTTCTGGGTGACTTGCTCAGAAGATGTTGTGGGAACCGGTGCAGTGATCAGGGATAAATTGCAGTGACAGGTGGAAAAAGATAAAGGTCAGATATAAACCTGTTTGGGACAAATGATGGATTACATTTTTCCTACATCAACCTTAAAACTGGTGATGCGAATATAACAGTACAGGTGTGGAATGGCACAGTAAGCTGTGATGCAGTGCATTTGATGAAGCCTTCGCACCATGCTGTGTCTACAAAGCTTTCTTTGAATTTTTTGGAGGCAGCAAAATAAAATTGCAAAACAAAATTACAAAAACTATTCCAAAACTATACCAATCGGCTGTCTCTAAAATGCCATCTTTCAACACAAAAATCCTTTTGGAGCCAAAGAATCAGGCTTGTTACGTCTCGATCAAGTTGTTTCAAAACAAACAAATGAAGAGCAGAAGACATACAACACCTGTCCGAGTGGAGACAAATCTCCTGTTCAAATTTTTTTTTTTTTTAACAGAGAAAACAAGCATCTTTGTGAGATATCCATCAAAACCAGGAGAGAAAAAGGTCTGGGGTTTAGCGTCTAGTTTTGGAGAGCCTTTGGATCAACATTTGGGAATTTCTGGAGGCAAGGACAGAAGTAGGACTTTAAGAGACAACAGGGGAATTGGTTGTTGTGACCTACTTCTCGCGTGCCCTCCCAACTCCTCCTCACTGTGGTACCAAACACCTAACCCAAAGTAATTCCAGTAGGTCAGAGCACCACTGACACTGACAATCTTCGGTGTGAGAAAATAACATTTAAAAACTGGTGGTTTTACAAAAGAATTGTCTAACCTCAACAGCTTTACGGGGATTTGAGACCAGCTGTTGAATAAATCATTAAATGAGCATTCAATTGTTCAGGGATACTAAAAATTGGCGTTGTTGGCAGGACTTAAGTTAACACTGCAGTGGTGGAGGCTGCATTCACTTTGGAATAAGGGAATCAACAAAGGCTGAAGGAGGCGTGGAGGGGCGCCAGCAGTTTGCCTCTGAAGGAGTTGTGAGGATTTATTAAATAAAGGAACAGAAAAGGCGAAGAGAGACACAGAGTTTGTTGCTGACTTGGCATCGCAGAGGAAAACAGAATAATTCTTCGAGGCTTACGCGATGATGAGAAATGCACCCCTGCAGGTGGAAATGGTAAATTCATGAGCGCAGATGAAACTGATCCTTATCACATCTGAGACAAAGTCAAATAGACGCGCCGGACTTTGAAGGTAAGGCAGATAGACGAACACCGAGAGTGAAACACCGCTGTAATCAGGAAAGAAGATTAAAACGGTGGCTCCACGTCAGAGTGGCAAAAAACTCAAGGCACATTTCCTTTGTTGCTAACTCTGCTGTCAACTCCATACAAGTGGCACGGCAGTGTGGGAGTATGACTGATCCCAAATCAGAACCCGTCACGCATCAAGTAAACAAAATTAACTTATCAGCCAGAATGAAAGGAAGGTGGAGGGGACCCGTATGGATTAGAGAGAGTGGCGCCGAGGAAAATACAAGAAGCAGGGATGAAGATGTTGAGGTTCTCTTTGGAAGAGATGAGGATGAACTGAAACAGGAAGTAGTCCATCAGAGGGACAGCAGCATTTGAAGATAAAGTCAAACTGAGATGGTTTGGACATGTAGAAGGATGCTGAGGTTGGAACTGCCAGGCAGGAGGTCTAGAAGAAGACCCAGTGGAGATTTATGGATATAGAGAAAGATGATGTAGTTAGTTGATGTGAGAAAAGAGGATACAGATCCGTATAAGTGTTACTGATTCATAAAAGTGTGGCTTACATGGATCAGAGTATGAGTTTTCAGTGTTCTCAAGACAGGTAATGATGTGAGTCAAAGTAAAACAGTGGTTTAGTTTTACTTTTATGGCACCCTTTAAGTGATTCCTGCCCTGTACACAAAATCATTTAAACCATCTCAAACAAGGAGGACTCCATTTTGCAACAATTTATCAGACACGTTTGAGTGAAAGGTGTATTGTTATCCACTCATTTATCTCTCCACTTTTGTATTTAATCCCACGAGCGCCTGGTGTGTACTTGTGTCCGGGCACGCTCGTGAGCCCAATTATGCATGACTGGATGTGTATATGGGTGCCTGTAGCTTGTGGCAGGTCAGCCGGGAATTGAGTCTGAATGATGGGGGATGGTGGTGCTGATCGAGAAATAGGAGTGCCGTCTGGGGTTGGACTGGTGGGGGATGGGACCCTGAGAACACACTGAGGACAGAGGAAGTATCATAACACACCAGGGGTGTGATATTGTTATGAAAAATAACAGTCTTTTGGCCTTCTGTCGGGCCCAAATTCAGTCTAGTTTGAAAATATGGGGATGCACCAAAGGTTCAGTCTTGTCAGCATATTTCATGAATGCACTCTGTTGCACTCTTTCAGTCGCTGGATTATTTGCCTTGGCATTAAGATGGAAAATAATACATTGCGTGTGCTTGAGGACTACAAACTGAGACCATCCATTCAGCCATTGAGAAATTTAATTTAGAAATGCAGCCACTTTGTACTCAACATGAAACTGACAATATGGGATTTGTGTGTTTGTGAGACAAATCCTCAACGCACACGACCCCCCCCCCCTCCGGTGCAGCTGCAGCATATGTTGAAAAGGTTTACACTTCACTGCACTCCTCAGGTGTAACAATACAAGAAAAATTGGTTTAAAAAACAACCCCAGAGAGCTATTGCACAGTATGCAGGGAACCAAACACACAGAATACCCTTTGCCAATCAGTGGTCAGACAGCACAAAGAGTCAGTGCAGACAGATCTGACTCTGCACAGACCCTGCCAGCCTTATGTGTCTGCCCACGCAGACGCAGGATGCCGAAAAAAGACATGGACCCAGAAAGGAAGGCCACTCAAATATAACGGCAGGCAATGCTGCTCTGTCATAATCATCAACTGGCTTGACAGTGGTCTCAGTCTAAAAGGCTGGCTTTCCGAAGGAGTTTTCAATCAAACCTAGAATGTGTCAAGAGCCTCCATCTGATAGAAAGTACAAGACAACCAATAAAATGTCTGTAACATCGTCTCCATTTCATTAGAAAATAAACAACAGCAAATAAAACCAGAGAGTCTTAAGAGTTGAACCAGACACAAGGATTGTGTGTGTGTGTGTGTGTGTGTATATGTGTGTGTATACGCGCGCACGCGGTCACCAGTCAGTCCTCATGTTACAATGTCTGTCAA
Source organism: Fistularia tabacaria (assembly GCA_901007705.1). Classification (NCBI taxonomy): domain Eukaryota; kingdom Metazoa; phylum Chordata; class Actinopteri; order Syngnathiformes; family Fistulariidae; genus Fistularia; species Fistularia tabacaria. The sequence goes on from CAAKHD010007546.1 coordinate 159,725, forward strand.
ACGATTAAATTGGGGCTTCTCAGCTTCTCAGCTCACCAAAGCATGTCCCCATCGCAGCAGTGCTCAAACTTTAACATCATGACTTTGCATCCATCTCAAAGCCAGCATGGGACTCTTCAGAGTCTCTCTCTCTCCTCACTCCAACAAAAAAGTTTCCTGCCCCCAATCCCGAGGCTTGAGTTGTGGAAATGCACAATTTCTTCTTCTTTTCGCCACAGCGAATCAACCTTCTCCATCCAAAACCTATTCTCTGTATCCTCATCTCTCAGGCCAACTACCTTCATATCCTCTCACCACGTCCATAAATCTTCTCTTTGGTCTTCCGGGAGACCTCCTGCCTGGCAACTCCAATTCCAGAATCTGTCTACCAATATATTCACTATCTCTCCTCTGTACATGATGGAACCGCCTCAGTCTGGCTTCTCTGACCTTCTCTCCAAAACATCAAAAATGTGCTGTCCCTCTGAAGGACTCATTCCTAATCCTATCCATCCTCGTCACTCCCAAAGAGAACCTCAACATCTTCATTTCTGCTACCTCCAGCTCTGCCTCCTGTCTTTTGTTCAGTGCCACTGTCTCCAAACCATAAAGCATTGCTGGTCTCACCACTCTCTTAAACACCTTTCCTTTCATTCTGGCTGATATTTTTCTATCACATAGAACCCCTGAAACTTATTTCCACCCATTCCAACCTACTTCCTTCACCTCTTTTCCACACTCTCCGTTGCTCTGCGCTGTTGACCCTAAGTACTTGAAATCCTCCAACTTCTTGATCTCCACTCCCTGTAGCCTCACCGTTCCCCCCGGGTTCCTCTCATTCACACACATATATTCTGTCTTGCTGCGACTAACCTTCATTCCTCTCCTTTCCAGAGCAAACCTCCACCTCTCAAGATTTTCCCCAATCTGTTCCCTGCTCTCACTACAGATCACAATGTCATCTGCAAACATCATGGTCCACGGAGATTCCTGTCTAACCTCATCTGAAATGCACAATTTACTAACTCTTATTAATAACTTGGGCTATCTTTTTGGGAAACTTGAGTTGTCTCACTCCTAGGCATACCATTTTTTCCCTTTTTGTACCTCTGCAAATCAATCAATGAACAGTTTCTATCCCCAATAGCTCGCTTTGCATCTCATTGAATGTCTAGTGTCTGTTGTAGCCACTGTTGACCCAAAGACATATTTATAAGCTTTGGAAAATTCAAAACTGAATCAAAAAATCAATCTATAATCTTTATTTTGGGCATACTCTTTCTATCAATCGCCTTCTCTTTCAAGTGATCCGTCTATGTCAATCGCAGCAGAGCTCCATAACCATTCAGTCCAGCCTTAAGTCAAAGTCAACAATGTTGACTTTGACTTAGTCAAAGTCAAAGTCTTAAGTCAAAGTCAACAATGTTGACTTTGACTTAAAATCAAACCGAGTGAACCCCACCTCTCGCCCAAGGACAGCTGGGACGGGCCCCCCGCGACCCTAAATGCAGGATAATCGGTATAGATCATGAATGAATGCATGAATGACCAACAACAACCACATCGACCCCTCGGATGTTTTTTTCAACTCCCCGTTGTCCCTGCTTTCTGAAGCATGACTGGCTCATGGATGACACCGAGTGTCACACAACAAAGGAAGAACAAAGAACGTAAATTCGTCATGTGTCAAGCCAACTAGCAAGTTGCTGAAGAACTTGAGACATCGGTTTAAGGACAATACTGCACCCTTTGGTCTTCGCCAAAGGGTGCACCGCACCAGATAGTGATGATGTAAAAGAAAACCATGGTGACTGTTGAAGCTCCAATATCGCCAGCGAGACAAGAATTTGTCCCATCGACACCAGACCCCACCTTTGTTACACTTTCTTTGTGTACACAGAACATCATACGGTGACAACGATGTCGGCTAAGTCTGAGAGTTTAGGCTCCAAGGTGCATCACATGAGCTCATCTGACATGTGAAAGATCCACAAAGGTCTGGGAGGAACTCCAATTTCCATCATAAGGGACATGGTTTGAATTTAAAAAGCCAGATGACAAGCAGAAAGCAGGGAACTGCAAATTAAGTCGGACGACAGCGGCTGCAAAAGTATGGAGCCACAAGGAAGTGTTTCTGCCACCTTAAAGCAAAACTAATTCTGGAAAATGAGGAGGGCAAAAGGTCGCTTCTTTGTCCTTAAACACCTAGCGAATCATTGAGCAGCAGTGAAAGAAATGCGGTTGTCTGTAAGTCAGACATCTCTACCTGATATTTTTCCTCATGAGTTGAGGGGGAGAAAAGAAAAACATTTATTGCCGTCACTGAAATCTGTTCTTTTTTTGTGCAGCTTCGGTTTATTGAATGTCACCCAAAAAAAAGTCTGACGAAAGTTACACAGGGGGAAAGGTCTTGTATATTTCTTCTGTTGCAGTTTGCACAATACGTGCTCTCAAAAATACCTTGGCACTGCATAAAAAAATGTCACGGTAATAAGGCTGAGAGTAATAGCTTCCACGCCGAGCCTTATCACCAGTCTTTTACATCCCGAGAAATGCATCGACTCTTAATGAAAACGAACACGTCGAGATATAAAAATGCAATGGTGGGTGCAAAACAACAATATGGGGATACACATTTTACATCACTCTGTAAAGCCCTGTTAAGACCAAATTTGCAGGAATCCTTATTCAATGAGCATTGTAGACACAAACAAGCATTGAATTTGATCAAAACCCGAGTAAGAGCCAAATAGGCTTTTGGATTTGTCGGACAATAAAGTATAAAGTATAACGTATGTAATCGCATTTGTGTGTGTGTGTGTGTGTGTGTGTGTGTGTGTGTGTGTGTGTGTGTGTGTGTGTGTCAGCGACTTCAGGAGCAACAAATGACCTGCTTCCGCTGCCCTGCTCCAGGACACATCCAGCTGATCTCCGAGGCTGACAAGACCTTTAGAGAAGCATGTCTGCGTACGCTTGTCTGCATGGACACGCTGGGGCGCAGAGGCTCTTTTTCTGCGAGGGCAAGGGCTTGAGGATGAGGGAAAACAAAAACTAGGAGGAATATGCGACGAAACAGAGTGCATGTACGCATGTGTGAGAAGGCGTGCATGTTCCTCTGGATCTGCAATTAACCCAGACACAAAAGAACATAGCAGTGCGAAAACATGCAGAGCCGGGATTCAGCTTTGGCACAACTTCACTGGTTTCAGCCCGAGCATTATTCCAAAATATAGGCCACTGGCTGGAAATCAGAATTTAAAGTAGAGCACTTCCAAGATACCTGTTCGGGCTTCGGCGCCAAGGACCTGTCGAATAACAAACCGACACGAACTTCGGCCGGACAGATTTTTTTCTGGGTATGATTGGAAAATTGCGCTGTAAAATCAATCTCTGTTGGGATGAAATCGCAAGCCAAACATTCAGGGCCGGGGACACACAGAAAACAAACACACATGCCTAATCCCCACTCAAAACATGATTTTATCTGCACACGTGCTCTCTTTGTCACGTCCCGTGAACCCTACCAGCTTGCGAGTCTCTCAAAAAAAAAAAAAAAAAAAATTCAAGATACACCACTGCGAGCAAACCCACAAACCCACAGAGCACTAAAACCCAGCATAGGATGAAAACATCAGATGACAAACATCCAGGAGGTTGTGGCTGCTGTTTCTGCTCCACCGTATGGTGGGAATACAAGAACATTTGGAGCATCTTCAATACACATTCTGGTCATGAACAGCCCATTAAGTGAAGCTGTAACAGACTGAAGCGGCTCCAGGTTTTGTCTGCTGCTGAGATTGATGACACGGGTCGAATTCGATTTTTTTTTTTTTTTAACTTTAAGACTATTTTAAACCAAAAGACAAAATTTATGGATGGGGGGGAGAGGGGAGGTAGAGCACAATTTCAGATCAGTCTGGCAGGAGTGAGAGGAAAGGGGGTGACTTTGAGTTGTTTGAGACAATTTTTAAATTCTCTTTTTTTTTGGAGGGGGGGGGGGAGCAGGAGCAGGAGCTTTAAAAATCCCAGCTCGATTCGTCCACTTACTGCAGTTTTCTTCGTCGCTGTTGTCTGAACAGTCGTCGTCGTCGTCGCACCTCCAGATGGTCGGAATGCACCTTTTGTTATTGCACTGAAACTGTCCATCCTCGCATTCATCCGTGGCTGGAAAGAGAGGAGGAGGAGGAGGAGGAGGAGGAGGAGGAAGATGAGAGAGACAACGAATAGAGTCCGTTATAGTAGTTCAACTGTCATTTGCAAATGAATGCCTGATTGATATTCAGCTTTCATTTGGGTCAATTTGCTGAAGCGCTTTTGGCGCGGGGGGAGCTCGCAAGGTGCGGGGGTTATCGTCCACTTTTTTTTCAAGATGATTAAAATGAGTTCCGGGAAAGACCGGGTGGGAGGGCAGAAAAAGATGATCCCGTGTCCGTGGGACAAATAGTAAACACGGGGAGGGAAGGGGGGGGGGGGAGGGAAAAGACCCTCCCCCCTTTCCCTTTTTGTCCCCAAGAACAACCCCGGCGGGGGGGTGGACCAATGACCGCC
>CAAKHD010007546.1:164271-178914 GCA_901007705.1 Fistularia tabacaria
AAAAGAAAAAAAGGGGGCCGGGGAAGGGGGGGGGGGGGGGAAAAAAAGAGAGCCCCGGGGGCGGGGAAAAAAGGGGGGGGGGGGGGGGGGGGGGGGGGGGGGGGCAAAGATGCTGCCTCGCTTGCCGTGTAGTACTACAGTACTACCTCGGCTGCGGTGTAGACACATGACAGCCGCGCAGGGGTTTTTAATTTCCCACCCGAACCTGCGGGCGACCACTCAACACCGGGAGGATGCGTGGATATGCGGGGGAGGAGAAAGAGGGGGGTGGTGGGGGTTACTCTTCTTTCTTTTTTTTTTTTTTGTCTTTTTCTCCTTTGCAGGCAGCACTCCCGTCCCTCACCTCCTCACATCATGACACACACACACACACATACACACACACACACACACACACAAACGCCACACACACACACACACACACATACACTAATTAAGGTGGCGGAGGGCACCGACCTTGACCGGGATGACGCCCCAGGGCCAGCAGGTAGAGAAGTAGCATTATCCGTGTATCCGTCCACATTTCCGGAGGAGGAGGTGATGCGGTTCATTCACATCCACTAGACAAAGCCCGAAAAGGCGCTCCTCCCGTTTTAGCTCTGCGACGCCGCCGCCTGCCTCTCCGCCGTAAACCCCCCTCCTCCTCCCCCTCCCCCGCTCAACCCCCCCAACCTCATTGGTTGTCGGCGTATGACGTCCGCATAGGGGGCGGGGCACGGAATATAATGGCATAGAATACAATAGAATAGTAACTAAGTGCAATTACTCCAAAAACCAAAACATGTGTTTAGTTACATTTTTTTTTTTTTGTCTCACTGTACACGTCTGGATGCAGCCTCAAAGGGGAGCACAAGCTGATGAAGCCCATCCCAAGCCCGTATGAAGGCAGTGGGTTGTGCCAGGGAGGGCATCTGGCGTGAAACTTGTGCCAAAACCAAATATGCAATCAAACCTATGGCTATCATACTGGATCGGTGGAGGCCCAGTAACTATAGAGGAACAAGAGAAATTCAGTTGAGCCATTACAATGAAGTTATGGGAAAGAGTAGTGGAAAGTAAACTGAGAGGAGAAGTTAGCTTTTTTGAAAAAATAGTATGGTTTCATGCCTAGAAAGAGTACTACAGATGCAGTATTTGCTTTGAGGAATCTGGTGGAGAAGTACAGGGAAGGTTAGAAGGAGCTGCACAATGCCTTTGTAGACCTAAAAAAAGCATACGACAGGGTGCCAAGAGAAGATCTCCGGCATTGTATGAGGAAGTCTGGAGTGGCAGAGAAGTTCAAGGTGGAGGTGGGACTATATCAGGGTTTAGCTCTAAGTCCCTTCTTGTTTGTGGTGATGGACAGGCTGACAGATGAGGTTAGACAGGAATCTCCATGGACCATGATGTTTGCAGATGACATTGTGATCTCTGGCGATAGCAGGGCACAGGTGGAGGTTTGCTCCGGAAAGGAGAGGAATTAAATTTATTCTCAGCAAGACAGAATATATGTGTGTGAATGGGAGGAACCTAAGTGGAACTGTGAGGTTACAGGGAGTGGAGATAAAGAAGTTGGAGGATTTTAAGTACTTAAGGTCAACAGTTCAGAGCAACGGAGAGTTCGTATAATCGGTGAAGAAATGCGTTCAAGTAGGTCGGAATAGCTGACGAAAAGTGTCAGGGTTGAAGTATGATAAAAGAGTATCAGCCAGAATGAAAGGAAAGGGGTACAAAACATTGGTGGGACCAGCGATTCTGCATGCTTTGGAGACAGTGGCACTGAACAAAAGACAGGAAGCAGAGCTGGAGGTCGCACAGACAAAGATGTTGATGTTCTCTTTGGGAGTGATGAGGATGGACAGGATCAGGAATGAGTCCATCAGAGGGACAGTACAGGTTAGATGTTGTGGAGATAAAGTCAGAAAGCCAGACTGAGATGGTTTTGTGATGTAGAGAGGAGAGATAGTGAATATATCGGTAGAGGGATGATAAGGTTAAAACTGCCTGACAGGAGGCCTAGAGGAAGACCAAAGAGGCGTTCATGATGAAGTCAAAAGAAAGCTTTGCCATGTTTACCTTTTAAATTGATTAATTTACAACCCACATTAAAAAAGATAAATTATTATGCAAACCTTTCTCAGTTCTCATTATATTACTTCACTGTAAATTCCATTCTAAGACTTTCTGAATTGTGTCTAGATCATGAATATAAGTAGTGAATATTCAATTGTCATAAACACCTTTCTCAAACTTTCGGCTTCTAAAATTGGATTTTTTGTAACAAGACCAAACATGACCAATCGGTCTGACAACTTCCATTATCACCGGTTTGGATTCCTCACACATCTTGAATGGAGGACACCAGACCTTCATTTATTCATTATCTACCACCAAGCCTGCACTCAGAGTTGCAGGGGTGCTGGAGTCAGGTGCAGGAGCCAATCCCAGTTGACATTAGCAAAAGGCGGGGTTCCCCCTGGAGCAATTGCAAGTCCATCAGAGGGTCTCATGCAGAGAAATACAGCCACTTGGTAACTCTGAATTAAGAGTCGCTCCATTCCCAGCGGGCGCCTACATTAATATTTGATTGAAAATGCCTTATCGTCCCGATGTTTTGTTGAATCAGACCATCACGATGTTGATATTTTGTTGTTATACCTGAAACAATTGAAATATCCAAACTTTAACCCTATTTTGATATATTGCATCTATGGCTTGTAACATATATGCTCACAAATGGCGATTTTATTTTAATATAAAAGACTCTTCCCATAACAGTCAAAGGAAACATCAGCTTTTGGGACACCAGTCTACCTGCAATCGTCTATGTTGCATAACTTGAAGGTGCCCTTTACGTGCCTGATCTTTCTCTTGTCATCCACTATCATTAGTATCATCTATCATGCAATCAATGCACGTTAAGATGTATTGATGTAACACAATGAGACATTTTAATTTCCGAAGCAAATACATAACCAGGACAGCTTGACAGTACCAACAAAGGCCAAGTCAGCAGAGGCCAGTGAATTGTGATAAGTTACACTTAAAAGTAAAACGGGAAAACAGCCCTTTACCACTTCTTAACAGTAATTATAACATTATCACAGGGCTGCATACATTAGTGCCCACTAGTAATAATAATGCTGGAAGCACCGGTATCGGTGGTTTCATATTATGGGTTGCAGTTCCAGGGATGTTCATGTCACACCCACTGAGCCAGTTAAATTCAATTACAGAGCATGACAGGCAGGTAATAGCATTAAAGTGGTGGGTACCAGCAGGAGCTGAGACACGGGCACCAAGAGGTCAAGCAACTTTGTGTCCCTGATTTTTTTTTTGTGTAATATACGTTCATATAAATTTGGTGAAACGTAATAAAAAGCCATGCAAAAGGCAAATGCTGCAACATAATTGAACAAGCAAAAAATTGTTAAATAATTTAAATTAATTCAAAAAGTAAGCAACAAAAAGGAAGACACTCTTCGCCCAGCTGTTCCAACATACAACATATGCCTCTTGAGTGTTACTGTATCCTGTTCAACAATCCCATTATTAATATACGCCTTAAGCAATAATGTAATATGATTCTCATTTATATGCAAATTAGGTATGCTAAGGTGAACCTGAAGGCTACGCTGTTTCGCAACAGCAAGATGGGAAAGACCACCTGTACCTCTTTTACAAACCAAACTGCAGCCGTATTACTCTTTCTAAACACAATTAGGTAATACTTGACAGCAGATAAAAGGGCATCAGTGGTATTTACAGAGTCTGGTGGCTTCCAGCCAGACCAAACTGGGCTGTCTTTCAAATCTAGGCCACGGCCACCGTTGACATCATAATCGGTCATTTTAATGGAGATAAGCTGAAGGATGACTTAATCCCCCATCCCAACCTTAACATATATATGCACAAAGAAACGCTGTCACATCAACTTGAATGATTCCATAGAAGAGTCTCAACCAGTGGAGTTATTAGATTGAAAGGGAGGATCATAATTGTTGCAGCTGGTTGTCATGGTTGCACAGCAGCCATCCAGTAAGACAGAGGCAACTGGAACAATCAAAGAAAAAAGAAATGTGATATTGAATTGTGTCAACCAAAAATTTCAACGAATCACGCCAAGCTCCACTGCTGTTCTACACGACATTATTAGAGTTATCTTTCAGAGCAAATCATATCAATTTCTCAAAAAAAAAGCACAAAAAAAATCTGAAATAAATTGTAATACCTCCAAATAATGCAAGATATAAGACTTAAGAATATGAAAGTAACAAGCTTCTATTTTACATGTCTACACTTCCAAATGTATTCATACCATCTAACATATATCAGGGATGCTTATCTGGCTTGGTCATGGAATATCTAAAACAATGAATACTAATGTAACGCTACAAATGTTTTTTGGGGTTGAGTCTGACACTCAGCCATCGGAGATAACGCTGTAAACTGTACGGCTAAAGATAACACGGAATAAATTGAGTTTACAGTCAATTTGCAGACAGGCGTATGACTACATTAAAATGCTTTTAGCGCTGCAAGGATTAAGCACAAGGCAGAGTGTATCAGAGAGAGAGAGAGAGAGAGAGAGAGAGAGATTCAACTGAAAATCAAGAAATACTAGAGAGCAGGTTTTGCATATCAAACACAGTAGAAACCTTTGTGATTTTCTTTGCTCGCTCCTAAACAGTGTTTTCTGTTCTCATGTGCAAGTCAGATCGCCCAGCGCCGGAACTGGTACAACTCTAAGAAACTCTCACAAATATACAGCTACAGTGGCAGTGCTGCGATACCCCTCATAACCCGTCAAAGATGTCATACATCGCTTGAACTTCCTCAGCCTTTGAACCTCGAGAAAGATGTCAGAAACTCATAACATCTATTAACACCTACATTGCATGTGGCAGACAGTAGCTGCTTAATGCATACATTCATTTATCGATAATGCTTCGGGTCAGGGTTGCTGGAGCCTATCCCAGCTGTCATTAGAGGTGGGGTTCATCCTGGACTGGTCATCAGTCGATCGCAATGTCACATATGGAGACGTATAACCATTACATACAGTCATTCAACCTTCTCGTCAGTTTAATGTCTCCAGTGAACCTGCAGCATGTTTCTGGACTGTGGCAGGAAACCGGAGAACCTGGAGGGAACGCTAACAGACACGGGGAAAAACTCAAAAGACAGGCTTCCCCATCGGAATTGAACCACAGAACCTCTCCCTGTGAGGCGTGAATGCTAACCACCTCACCACCATACTACCCTGGTTAAAGCATTTATCTTATAATTGTAGTTCTTTTTAAAAAAAAATCATATTCATAATGGCTTTTTTGATCCTGGATGGATTGATTGACCTGCCACAATGTAGGGTTTTGGCGGTTCTCTTTGTACTTATTCTTTTGATGTTATTTTGCAACCACACTTTGGCAAATTCAATCGATTTCTGTCACAACAATTTTATAGTTTGGACAATAACTTCTTTATAGTTAATTCTAGCTTTTACTTTATTCTATCTTTAGAATCATAGCTAAACATGAGGCTTTTTCATTATTTAAAGCTAGTAAGCAGTGTCTTCCAACACCAACAACATATCTCATGGCCACGGGAACCCCTGAGTTCAACGAAGAGCAGTTCGTAGAGTTCATTTCACTCAAATATTCATGATCCAACAGATCCAGTAGTGGATTTGGGGTCGCTATTCATTGCCTTGTAGTTCAAAAGTAACATGCTGATGCGTCAGGCAAACAATATTGGCATGTGTATTTGTCAGGTTCTCTGTTAGCGTTAGTACTCTACTGCTTAAAAACTGCCAGCCAGGCAGGTTTTGCTGAAATCATTCATACTATTGAAATTTCCCCACTCTGGGACGATTAAAGGCACATTCTGTTCCTTTCTTATTTCTATTGATAAAATAATAACTTCAGACAGACAATTCTCAAAACAGAAAGTTGGAGGAACAACATCTATGAGTGTAGGGATTTAAGTTTAGACTTGGCGGTGTTCGGAAGTAACGTATAGCTATCCCCCAGGAACCACAACTGTGATTGTAAAAGTTCATGGAAATTCATCTGAAGGGATAAGAAATATTGCAAACTGCAGAGGAAGTGAGCCGACTGTGAACGCCTGCCTCACCAAAAAGTGGAAGTTTCCACGATCGAAATTTCTCGGAAATATTTTCCTCCGGCTTCCCCTCCTGACTTCTCTCTTTTTTTTTTCCCAGGAAATTGAGCCTTTGCAGAATCTTAAGACTGTTTTTTATTATTCTGCAAAGTACAGCTACGCCATCAGAAGCCATCATTACTCTTTCCTTGGTGTGAGTGGACATCAGGCACAGCGGGAGTCCCATGGGTGCGAACCGCACCCCACGCTGCTTCAACAGCCTCACTTTCTTTTTCTTTTCACGCTGAGGTGTAACTCTGAGGAGTAAGTTTGGAGGTGACAATGGTCAAATTAGCACAAACAATCTATCTATGAGATAAATTCTTGATATTATCCAAACAAAGATCATGTTCATTAAACACTTGAAATTGATTAATTTAAATTTCTAAGATTCTCAATTGAATCTCTGATCAACATCTGACAAGACCTGATGAATTCATTTTTTTTGTCATCGAGAGTATTTACTGAAGAAAAAGGTAATTCACTATTTACTTTTTCATAAATAAATCCATGCCAGAGACCTTTTTTAAAAAAATGTGCCATTAAAGCTTCCATAATTTCATATAATCACAGCACACACTCCCTCTTCCTCTTGCATGTTTGCTACAGCGTAGCAGTAAATGGCATGACTTCTGCTCTGGACCCGTTTCCTGTTTAATTAGCCTGAAGGGAACGTTTGCTGAGCATGCATTCTGCTCTCTCCTCTGCTTCTACATGGCTGCAGCACCTGGCTCTGTGGTTCACTTTAAGTGCAGCCACTCAACACTGGCCTTTGAACACAAAAGCGATTTCGTTGAAGTACCTTACTCAAGGACACCTCTGCAGCAGATGAGAGATCAGAGGGTCTCGTTTCCATTTCCTGCAGGTGAACAACAAGGTAGTGTGGAGTGGATTGGACCGTCCTCTCCGGCTGATGCCGCAGCTGCCGGCAAAATAACTTGCAATGGTTTTGACCAGAATGGGAAAAACTGTTCTCACTAATCTGTAAATATAGCACATGATTGGAGACTAATTTGTTCCCCGTTCGAAACACTGTAGGTTTGCCAAGGCTGCAATCTGGGCGAAAAAATGCCCCAAAATCTGCACTTATCTGGCAATAACTTCCAATTAAAGCTTATGCAGACTTCAGGCCCCCAAACCCCAAAGCACATGCACATGCACGGCAAGAGAAACGATTAGCGATTCATCCAGAAATGAAAGGTGGGTGTCCCACTTCCTGTGGTTACCCGGTTGATGCTGCCTCCTACTGGATCATGTGTGACAACAACAGTCGCTGCTCAGTGAACTGGACTGGAAATTCTTTTCCAAGGTTTATTATTAACGCCTGAAAATTCATTACATTTGACTAGGCTTTCTTCATAATCATATTTTTCAAGGCCCATCAGCTGAATCGGACCGGCAGAAACTGGACCATTCATGTAAAGAATTGGAGATATTTGATGATGCTTCAGAGGAGGAATGATAAATGACATTGTGAAAAACGGAGGGATACACTTTCTGATCCGGTGCTAAGAAACGGGAAAAAGGCAGTGATGAACCTCAACGACCGAGGACAAAGAGAACAAGAGCCCTTTGTACTAATGGAGTGGGCTGTGTCACTTTCGAACTATTTCTTCCATCATTTATTCACCGGCCCTTGACTAAACTTATCCCCATATGCTGGTAAAATATCGAGAATGTATTTGGCCGTTTCAGATCAATTGGAGTTCATAGTTCCAACGGTGATTTGGACACCTGGGTTGATGTCCACTAGGTGGAAGCAGTGCATTTCAAGTCGCTGTTGCCTTTTCACATCTTGATGTTTCAAAGAGCATTAGACGAGTTTACACATTCGCACACCGACGGCAGCCGAGCTGCCGTGCAAGGCATTAACCAGGACATTGGGAGCAATTTGGGGTTCGGGTCTTGCCCAAGGACCCTGCGGAATGCAGACAAGAGGAGATGGGAATCAAACCACCAAACCTCAAATCGGAGGGATTCCAGCTCTACCGACTAAGCCAAAGCCGTACAGTAAACATATATATACTTTTGTATGTACATACACTGAAGATTTATCAGCCTGAAAGTGGAACATGAGTGAAATCACCCCAAAATATGGCCATATTCTTTGATTCCAGAGAATAAGTTCACTGTTTAGAAAACCTCGCAGCAAGTCAACTTAGGAAATATCAAGCCCTTGGCAGCGCAACAGCTTGATGGAATATAGTATTCAAACATACTGATGAATTATAATTGCTGTACAGCATGTGAAAAAGCTGCTGAACAGACACAGCTGTGCGTCTCAGAGCGTCTCTCTTCGCTTTGTTGACAGCCAACGACAAACCGGGAGGATGGAAACGTTTCCTCCGCCATGATGTTGCGCGCAAAAGTTTTTGTTCTACCAAATTAAACCCCAAAAATGTATGAAAAGGCAGGAAAATGGGACCTCCTACAGTCTCTGATTATTCTGAAATTCTAAAGGTTCTTTAAAGATCTCTGAAATGCCTCATTTTTGTATTTAACTACACTGATATGGATACATACATTAAAACAATATGAATGTGCCTTCAAATGTGTGAAATTGACTAAATAATTTTCAAAATATTTATTCCACGAAAATCTAAGCTAATCAAATTACAACCATGAAGAGAAAGAGCCGATGTGATCATAAACGCATTTGTCCGCTGGCACTAACAGAAAACAAAAAATGGATCAGGGAGTGCATTCGTCTCAGAGGTTTGTATTTTGTCAAATATATGAAACGAGGGGTAGTTTTCAGCTAACCCCAAGCCCGGAGCTGTGCCGTCATGGCTGGATTACTGGAAGATGCACATTAGAAAGCAGGACTGAGGCCAGTGGGATGACGCTATCCTGAGGATCACAGACACGCCATTATCATTACACACTGACATCACTCGTCCCACCACGACAGCCATCGTAACGCCCGTGTTAACACACACACATCACCACGCGCCTTCTGCAGCGCAGTCATTGTGTTCAGTGGTCTTCCCATTGTCTAGCAGGGCCCTGGTAGACAATGTTGGTAGTTTTCTTCCAAAGCATGATCCAAGGCTGCTATTGTGACCCGACTTTAACCCACCTAACCGCACAACATGCTTCTCCTGTGTAAGGCGAAGCGAGGAGGGGTCTGCCAGGCACCGGGGATGGCGAAGGTGAAGAGTGCAGACATTATCAATCGCTTACACCAGAACAGTCATGTTAAGGGCTTTGAGGGAATCCACACAAAGAGCACCCCACCCTCCCCCCCGCCCCAGGATCCCAGGATGTCAGCTTTGTCATCAGCAACACAACGATGACTTTGAGTCTGCGGGAATTTCTACAACTGTCTTGTCGGGTGATCCCTGCCTTGCAACATGTGACCAGTTTCATTTATGAGACAAGTGTGAAACGCTCCTGCGAGGGAACCCTCGATCGTGGATTCTCTTTACTAAGAGGAAGAAGAACGTGCCTCAAATTATGAGGCAGGGAAATATTTGTTGCTGAGAAAGGCCTGCTGGAGGAGTGCATCTGCATTAGGAGCGGCAAATGTTCCTCTTCCTGTATCTTGTAGGTAACTATTTTCTCATTATTCATTTACTTTTCACAGATATTTCTGCTAACTTGGATGTAGCAAAAATATATACAACAGAATACTGACAATGCCTTTTTCTGAGTAGACACTTTGATAGCAAGTCTAATTTTGTATCGTTGTTCAAGGTGGTTTGTGATTTGCTACCCGGGCGGTGACACGCCGCCATTCCCGAGATGTACGCCTTCTACCAACCTGGTCGTACTTTTCGTGCTCATCCGAACCTCTACCTGGACCTCATCCAGCGACGGGTCCTGGAGGATCAAGTGGAGATGTGGTGGTACAGAGAACCGCGCCACTCCCTTCTATGTTATTGTGCTTCGGTTACACTCATTATAGGGCTGGGTCTGGGCGGCGTGGGCCTCCTTTCCACCACCACCAGCTTGTCCGGAGAGTGGCGTCTCGGGGTGGGCACCACGCTGTGTCTCCTGTCCCTGGCTGTTCTGCTGAAGCAGCTCCTCAGCTCTGCCATCCAAGACATGAACTGCGTGCACAGCCGGAGACGAATCGAGCAGCTGAAGAGTGGTGGGCAGGCTGACCCGGCGCTGATCCTCGCCGTTGGGTTGGCGGTGATGCTGTGCGGGGTAGTGCTGCTCTGCTTCACATCAGTCGGCACTGAAGGTCACGACAGCAGGGAGATGTTGGTGTCCGGTCTGGTTCTGGTGGCTGCAGGCTTTGGCATGTCTCTCGCAGTCGCGAGCTACAGTGTGCTGATCTTTCTCAAGAAAAGAAGGGAGCAGAGGAGGAGACTGAGAATGATCAGAGCAAGGAGGCTGGGGAGTCGAACTATCCGGGTGTTCAGTGTGTCGGGAGGAGAGATGAGCCATGCCAGGAGCAACATCGCCTCCAGCCGGACCAGTCTGATTTGAACGGATTGAAGGCAACCCGCTCGAAAATAACAAAAAAAGAACAACAAAAGTACAGTCATTACCCGCTGAGCACCGCCACATGGAGAGAAGGTCAGGAACAATTTCGTTGTCCACCCAAAAAAAAAAAAAAAAAAAACTGGAGCTTTCAACGGAAACAACTTAAAAAAAATATTTTCATGTCATCTTCACATATCATGCCTTTTGGAAAAGGAGATTAGCAGCTACTTCTTTTGCATTTCCAAAAGTCTCTGGCAATGAGGCAATGAGGATAATTATAGAAAGTTGACATTTTAATGGACTACCTCTTTAAAACAGCAAATACATTTAATAATACATGCATAATACATGTATTTGCAAGAACTGCACCTCAGGTTGGATTTCTGGCAGACATTTTTATGTGCTTCTGATGAATGCTCGTAAACAACGTGTGTGGTTTAGACATTCCTGCATGTCAAATCAAGGTGGTCTATATACAAGAATTAATAATGACATTAAAATGAAAAACGAGTGACAATACACATTCAGACTATCTATTACAATGAAATTGAAAATGTTACCTTACATAGAGGCATTCGTGTTCCCGCTTCTCCCATTGAGATCAAACAGACAAAAAGCAATTTTCTAAATTAAAGTGTAAAGCATGCAAGAACAAGTCATTTTACTCAGTTCAGTGAAACTTACCATCAGAAATGTGTGTAACCAAGCAACAAACCAAATCAGTATTAGTGCATGGAGAACACCATGACCCTATACAATATCTGACTATTCTTCCAGAGGTATTTTGAGAAAGCCTGTGTTTTATTTCAATGCTGTACATGATGAAGTTGAGGACATTTTGACTACTTCGTATGCAGTATTTGAATATTTCAAAGTAACCTAAAAATAGAAACATTTCATATAACATTTTCACATTAAGAAAACAGTATCTCAATTATATTGCAAATGTCAGATATGTGCAGTTCATTACGACAAATACGATATGATGAAAGTAACTAATGAGAAAAAAAATTGATTAAGAATTATCTCAGAAAATGTGTGCATCTGCATAATTCAATATCAAACAGGATGGATTCTCTTTAAGTGTTAATGCCAGTGTTAATTATTCTGCCTGCTTTGGTGACCTATCAAATTCATGCAACTCCCAGATAAAATTAAAAACAGAAAGCCAAGCTGGAAGTGAATAAATTGCACAAAGAAAATTATGATTTTTCTTCTGGCACGTGCTTAAAGGTTGTTGACGTTCACAGCTTTCTCGGTTCATCTGAATTGTAAACTCTGTTTTTCAAACACCATTTCTTTCAGCCGATAGTGAACTCGAGATCTTCATCGCTGTCGTCCGTCACAATCTCTCCCTCCTCATCTCTTTCTCTCTCCGCCCTGTGCCTCTCGCTGGCCTGGATGTAGTTATCCTCAATAAAGCCATCATCGTCGTCTTCCGGCCCACCGCGAGTTTCACTGACCACTCCCACCCTGGCCGACACGCTGCTGGGGAAGGGCACATCGTCATGGCCATACTGGCTGACCCCGTCGGCCTCTTTGAGCAGGGAGTGTCTGTAGCTGGCCAGGAAGCGATGGAACAGACGAAATTTGACCACCATCACGATGAAGAGCGAGATGATGAGGACTGTTCCCAGACCTACAGCCAGATAGGACCATTCCAGCTTATTTGAGTGGTTCTCGCTGTCGATTGCCTCTGGGAAGTGACGGGACAAATTAGCTGACGACTTTACATGATTGTGCAGGCAGAAGCTGTTATTTACAGAGCTCAAAGGTCGTAAAACACACCTGGTTGTAAATAGCTAGGTGACAGTAAAATACACAGTGCAGTGTAACTTACTTTCCATGCCAGTACTGTTGTTGGTGTGATCATCCTTTTCTGACAGTAAGCGTCTTTGAGAGCTCTTTAGCTCCCCAACTTCATCCAGAGACTGAGGGTGCACTTTCCCGGTGGACACATATAAGCAGAGGGCCACAATGATGCTGCAGCTGAAATAACCCATCTCTCCTTCCTGTAGGTTTACACAGAGACGTCATGCTTAAAATTTCCCCAGAATGAATAGCAGGCTTAAATCCACTAAAGACAAATAGTGCTGATTTTCTATCTATTTTATTTTAATTCATTATATTTTGGGGCCTGTATTCCAGAATGCACGTTTTGATTGTTCTAAACATTGATATTATAAATCACCCCTGATCAAAACATTTTTGAATTGCTAGAAATCAAATGATGTTTTTGTTCTTTTTTTTTTAATCGCTATTGTCCAATCAATAACTTCAACAAATAGACAGGGAATGCTCAGATTTTGACTGGTCGTTTGGCAAGCGACTGTGGCAAAAATAACAATGGTAGAATTTTGATGATAAAAAAAAAAAACAACTATCATTATTGTTAGTTATATTAAAGAAAAAAAAACTAAAATAAAATCCCAGTGTAGTGCAGAGAGTATTGGCAAAAATGAGGCCACCATTTGAAAGTGAAGCTTCGGATTAAAGTTCGTCCAACGTTTTGCTGAACGGGATCTCCCGGGAAGGACATGCTCACATCATGTGATGGGTTGAGGTTTTGGGAATGCTAGTCGAATCCTGCAGGGGGATTTCATTACGGTGTTCAGACATGCTGGTAGTCAGCAGATCAAATAGGAGATAAAGCGCAACCATGTAAGGCTTTAAAAACAAGCTGTATTATCCCATAATCAATTGTAGAAACTGCAACGACTTGTGTACTACTCAACCTGATAAATAGATTGATCCGACGCCAAGGCCTAATCAACATACCCCCCGTTTTGCAATACTTCGCTTTTTTTAAGCGACCCCGAGGAGATCCACAACCTTGATTTAATTTTCCCGAGCTGTGAATAAACTATTTGCTTTCCCACGTTTGACTTCTCACTGTTTAAAAATACAGCCTTGAGTTATAAGGGGAAAATATTTGGAGGTAAACGTGTATGTTTTTCTGACGCTGTCACATGATTCGATACGCCCGTCGTCCCGCAACTTTCAGGACCGTCCCAGCTGTTTGCAAGTTCGCCTTGAATCGAAGATTTTTGCACACAAACGCAGTGCGCCCTTGAATGAAACGCGGACGAGCAGAGGGACAGCGTATCCGCGACGAATCCAGATGTGGACGTTCCGTCTGAAAGCGGTCGATTAATAGAGGTAAAACTTCAAGCGCCGTCGCGGGGCCATCAGCGAGTCTCCGGAAACCCTGACGACACGGCTCGCCGGTCTCAACTTCATTCCTCAGACTCACAACTTCCTCATACCTTCGAAAAAGAACCCAAACTATAGATTATAGCTCACCTTGATGAAATTTCTGGTTTGTCTCTTGGCTTGGACTTTTCGGCCCAGCGTCCTCGGCTCCTTCTTAAAAATGTAACAACGAGAGAAAAAAAACACAGAGTCTCGGTGGACAAAGGTTACACAGTATGCCTTAATTTCACTCTTCCTGTGCGTTAATGAATAACTTTATTTGCTTTTCTGTTTGTTTCTCCACTTGAAGGTCGTTTGTCACTTATTCTCCCGTAACAACCTACTTTCCCTTAGCCTTGTGTGCATTTCCACCAGCAGTAGAGGGTAATTCAAGTGAAATAAGAAATGGAGAGGAGGTCATTGATCCGACATCACCTTTCATCCGAATCAAAGAGATTCTTGGCTTGAAAGAGGGGAACGTGATATGTAACCCCTGCGCGTAGCATCCTAAGCTTCCTTTAATTCTTTTTTTTTTTTTCATACAAAATAACATTTCTACTAAAGATCATTCCTTTCTTCCACGGGAGGACTCGTCTGATCCCAGGTGACATCGGCTTCATTTATTATGCGTTCCTGATGATCTCTCCACCTCGGTGAATCATGGTTTTAGACTCTAACACCTCATTATAACCCCTTCACCGAACACTGATTAAAGTGTTTTATATTTTAGAAATTCTTTAACAGAAGAAAATAATTTCTTTTTTAAATCAAACTAATTTATCCCCCCCCCCCCCCCCCTCCCCTCCCCCCCCCCCCCCACCCCCCCCCCCCCCCCCCCCTCTCTCCACACCCATACCTATACCGTTTCCTTTATGCCTG
>CAAKHD010007549.1:0-11838 GCA_901007705.1 Fistularia tabacaria
CGGGGTATCAATCAACGCCATCGAAGAAGACAACGAGGGAGTGAACTGTTCATCTATTGGACAGAACAAGGATGGGGTCCCCCCCCCCCCGCTGGCTCATCCAATAAGAGGCTACGCTGAAAAACAAACCACCGTAAAGGATAAAGGGTAGACGACACGGAGAACATGGAGGTGGGATGGATGGAAGTGTTTGTATCTTCTCCATGCGCCGTGTGACGAATCAAGCGGCTCGCTGACTCCACACTTATGATGGCCAAAATTTTGATGCTCCTCTCGGAACCCTGGAAACCCCATTGTTGCGTAGCAGAGCCAGAAGAGCTTGGACCTCTTTGTTGGTTTATTTCTTCCTGGTTCTGTCCATTTTTGTCCAAACAGCTGACCAGTGACCACAATCGTTTTTTTAAAAATGGCGCTCCACCGGGAATGTATCAGCAGTGGGCGTGGCTTATGAGTTCCTCCTCTCGCTGAGGACCGACGTCTTATAAGCTCTGATGGAACTGCAAAAAAACCCAGGAGCTTTGCTCCGCTGGTTCCTCTGCCGTCTGAAAAAACCTCGTTCCTAAAACGGTTCAGGGAACTGCGAAAAGTTCCAACAGTACAATAGCGGCCGTTCCTTCTGTTTCTTATTTGTTTACTTCCTGATTCCCACGACGCACTTCGGTCCAGATCCCGTTTCTTTTCCGACCTCAAACGAGAGTTCGATCGGGAGCCAACCGAGACCCGTCTGTTCAAGGCGCTCGCATCGACCCGACCAGATCGCAGCATCGCCGGGGCTCGACCGAATGCGAGATGACGCTCGATCGTAAAAAAAAAAAAAACTTAACACAAAAAGCAAAAACACATCTTTAAAACAAAGAAACAAAAAGAACCTGTCAATCACAGGAACTGAGGATGACGAACAGGGGCCTTCAGGGCGATGCGGGCGGGTTATTACATCATCAAGTCCAACGCATCACTCTGTCATCGTCTAATCACGCCCCCGCCTTTTCCGCTCCCCTCGTCGCTCCGTCTGGCCCCGCCTCTCCATCCCGGCCTCCGCCTTTATGCTCCCTGCTCGGGGGAGTCGAGATAATTGCGCGGCGCTCCCCGACGTCTCGCAGCAAAATCGGTGCGGAAAAAAAGGGGGAGGGGAGCCGGGCGATGATGAAACCTGAGACAAATCCGCTGCAAACCCCCCCGACCGCGTCCTCCGCCATTGTCAAGTCATCTCGAGTGAAGTTTAGCTCCGACGCGCGTTAGCTTGCAAAACGCAACCTGATAGAAGGGTAGCTTTCCTCCAGCGGAAAAAGGAAGGCGGGTAAATTCTCCTCTGTCACGCCCCTGAGAATGTCACACAGCGGAGATCGTCCCCCTCCCCCCTCGGGGGGTCACGGAGTTCAACGCTTAGAACGCCGCATTATTCGCGTTCGCCGTTTGATCGCGGGCTCACGGTTTGCTTGTCGCGCTGCTTTTTGATTCTCCGGGGCGCCACAATGCCACTCTGTTCGGGCGGGCCGGGCTCTCATGATTCTCGGATTTCCCGAGCCTCTTAGCGGCAGATGAATGCGCTCTCGGGGCCGCTTGCAACGGGAGAACCGTGAAAGGAGAGGAAATGAAGGGAAAAAAAAAAAGACCCAAACATATACGTATCATAATGGATTTGCTCCAGCGAGGATCAATTCTCGAGGCGGTGATTGAGACGGAGGGGAAGGGAAACACAGCGGAGCGGCGTCTTTATAATTATAATCAGCAACATTTACACTTCACGCCAGGTTAAGCCAGTGTGTGTCTGCTTTCACTGTCTGGCTTACTTTCCAAACAACACAACCATACATACATACATATTTGTGTGTATGTGCGTATGATTTCCTGTGGCTTGAAATGTTTTTGATTTGCAATTTTTGCATATCTGAGGCGATGGAGTGCCGTAATCTGGACCGGAGAAACAATAAAACGGAAAAGAGCGACGGGTTTGTGTGGAATGTGGGTAAAACAACATCAGCTTACGAATTTAATTCGTTCTTTAACTCCGTTCGGGAACCGAAATTTTTGCGAACCGAATCAATTATTCACTTTGAAATCTATAAATCCCATTGATCCGTTCTCCAGCACCAAAAAACATACTGTACTTTTTTATGCGATTATTTATTGCTAAATACAGCATGGAATCAAGCTAACTTTAATTATTCCTGTGTTTCTGGTGTTCTTCCTCGCATGTGAGATCCTCGCAAACACTAACTCCAGCTAGCTGTCTTTCATTCATCCAAACTAACAATCACTTTCCTTCGTTAATGTAGTCGCCCCTTTTGCTACATCAGCCGTCTTTAGCGTATCTTTTTTCTTCAGGCTGGTACAGATGGTTGACTTAGCCGTGTCGCAGTGCTTGGCGAGACCAACACCGCTCTCACATTTAGCTATAATTTCCCTCTTCGGTTTGGCTGTAATTCTTAACGTCTTCTTAACATCACAAGCACTTTTAAACCTTTTTGGGAGCCATGATGAGGGCTAGCTTAACGAAAAAAAAGCACAAAAAAAGCATTTTAACGGGAGAACACAAGGATGAACGATGTAAACTTCGCGGAGTAGCACGCACAACTGCCACAACGTGCTGAGTCTGTTTGTTTGTGTGATTGTGCACTGATGCTTGTTTGCGGGTAGATTTCAAATTTGATCGAAAACCGCCGTCATCGGCCGATTTGTTGGTAATTATTGGCGTTCCTGAGCCCAGGTCCTACTGTCTACAGTTACAAACATAATCTGACTCGACTGTTGGGAATGATCAATTTGCAGGTGATCCTCCGATCAAATGCTAAAAGGCACTTAATCCCCTGCCTGTCGGTGAAAGCTTGTGGGGAAAAAAAAAAAGACCATAATCTCAGTTTATGCGCAGATTACGGCACCTCAGCGCTTCGTCTTCGCCGGCTGAGACCACTGATGTCGGGCAAAAACCGATGTGGATTGAACCAAATGTATTTCTTGCATCAAGAAATGATGTTACAGCAAAAACAAGCTGTCCTGGGATTGGCCACAAAGGAAACACTGCTCATTCACTTATTCATTCATTCATTCATTCTCTACACCGCTGGAACCTATCCCAGCTGTCATTGGCCTAGACGTGGCGTTCACCCGCAGGGCCACGTGGGGAGACATCCAACCATTCGACAGAGGAGTCGACACCACCATCATCTAATCCTTGTAATATCATTATGCAGCTTTAAAGTTGTGTTCAAGTACTTGTCGGTTCTGCTAGTACTTTTCCTGCTACGCTATCATGAATTGTTGAGCACCTTCCATGCGACTTCAATCGCGTTAGAGTTTCACGCTCAGCTTAGAGACATATTTGGATCAATTCTTTAAGACGACTGCGGGGTCCCGCTATGAGTTTTTTCTCCGCATGCTGCGGGAGAGGCTAGCGGCGGTTAGCGCTCCCGTACGGTCTCCCTTTTCCTGCCTGGGTTTTCCACAGGCTCATCCTTCCACTCTCCCAAAGACGTGCAGGAGGTTCATCGGTGAACCGAAATCGCCCAGACATGTGAATGAGAGGGTGAATGTTTGTTTGTGAATGAATGAATCAATGAATGACTTTTTTTTTTTTGGTTGCTTTCATCCTTCACATCATATTTACAATTCAATTTCAAATCATCACAACCAAAAAAGGGGCTGCGCAGAAGCAAATTGCTTTTTTTTAGCCATCCCTGCACGTCACGTCAAACTCAGCATCTGTTAGAAACAGAATTCCTCAATCAACATGATAGATTTGCATCCGTAAATTGATATGCATTCATTATTTCACATTTTAAAGATTTTTTTCAACTTTGCCAGTGCATGGATCAACTCATGCTTCCCTTCATAGCACGAAACAAAATATCCAACATTCTAAACGTCACAATGTTAAAAAATTTTGATTTTATAAAAAGTCGATTGGGGGAATCACGGACTCCAACTTTATTTTTTATTCTTATTGCTTTTTTTTGCAATTTAATTATTTAACTACAGAATATATATGTCTTTATGTATTGTGTTAATGAGCGAGTGAAGGGTTACAAAATTCAATTTGACACATGACTGAGCGGGTGAATGTCTTTCTCTCTGTATGACGTGTGAATATATGTCTCAGAGGACGACTGGTTGTATATCTCTATGTAACGATTGAGTGAGAGGGTGATTGGTCACATTTCTCTCTATGATAAGCGAATGAGAGGGTGAATGGTTGTATGTCTCTCTATGTTGTGTGAATGAGCGAGTGAACGGTTGTAAAGTTCAATATGACGCATGAATGAGAGGGTGAATGTTTGTTTGTATCTCTATGACGGTGAGTGAGAAAGCGAGTGGTTGAGTCTCTCGACATCAGGCATGTCCAAAGTCCGGCCTGCGGGCCAAATACGGCCCGTGTTCAAATTGAAACCGGCCCGCAGACTCTGTCATAAAATCAATAACATGCAGCCGATTGAAAAACACTGCATTTCTTCATAGCAGGATTCATGTTCAGTTCAATGAGACCGAATGGTTTTCAAATATGAAAGACAGAGTGATTTCGGTAAAAAACTTCAGATTTGTGTTTCCAAAGTATGCATTTCCTTGTGATGGTTGAAAGAATGTCGGCCCTCGCACACTTTCGCCTCGCCGGATATGGCCCTCTTTGTGAAAAGGTTTGGACACCCCTGATCTGTATGATAAGTGAGTGAGAGGGTTAATGTTTTGTGTCTCTATGACGTGTGAATGAGAGGGTGAACGTTTGTCCGTCTTTATATGTACGGTTTATGAGCGAGTGAATGGTTGTAAAAGTCAATACGACGCATGAATGAGAGGGTGAATGTTTGTTTGCCTCTATATGACTGGTAGGTGAGAAAGTGAATGGTTGAGTTTCTCGAAATAACATGAATGAGAGAGTGAATGTTTGTATGTATTTAGAAATTGTGTGAATGAGCGAGTGAATGGTTGTAAAAGTCAATACGACGCATGAATGAGATGGTGAATGTTTGCCTCTATATGACGAGTGAGCGAGAAGGTGAACGTTTGTATGTCTCGAAATTACATGAATGACAGGGTGAACGTTTGTTTATTTGTCTTTCTATATTGTGTTTATGAGCGAGTGAATGGTTGTAAAACTCAGTATGACGAGTGAGTGAAAGGGTGAATGTTTGTTTGTCCCTATCCGTGGCCCCTGTGAGCGTCGCCTCTCACCCAAAGCCAGCTGGTTTCCAGTTCCCCGGCGACCCGGGCAGCAGGATAAGTCGAATGGATAATGAATGAATGAATGAGTCTCTGATGTTCTCCTCTTTTATATGGGTTGTCTGTGCCCTTCAAAGGACAGCAAGTGAATATATGATCCGGGAAGCGCGGCGGACGAGAGGCCTCTACCCTGCGAGTATTCCAGCATCTCATTGTTTTGTCTGATTATTCACATCCACGAAAACATTTGGGTTCTTCGTCTCGACTCGGGTCGGTTTAAGATTAATGTCTCTCGGATCGTAGAATTAGTCGACCTCGGAGTCTTTCTTTTGTTCCTGGGATGATGCGAAAAAAGTCTGCAGTTACATTGTTCTTTTTTTTTTCACTAATGAGTAAGATTGTTCTGTTTTGGACCGCTAACGCCGACTCCTCACCAGCGGCACGCAGGCCTTTGAGCAGCCACAATTAGAAGCAGATTGAGATTTCTATTTTCTGCACCCGCGGGGATCGGCTAGCTCAGACGAGCTCCGAAAAAGCCGGAGAGCCCCTTTTGGCCCGCCGCAGCGTGTTTTGCATCTGATGCCGTTCCGCGGGGAGCCCTAATCATGGCTGAAAATTTAGAAACGAGGGTCAGGAAACATGAAGAATTCAGGAGGGGGGGCCGGGATAGAAGGCAATCCCCTCTCAATCCGAGATGCTTTTCAAAGGCTGCTCTCCGAGGAGAGCTGCAGAGAGCGGCTCGGCGGATTCCAGAAAGTCATAGATTAGAATTCCATCTCAATTAAAAAAAAAAAAGAACAAAAAACAAAAAAACAAAAATGCACGCTTTATTTTTCGACCAAACCCACGCAGAGCTAATGACATCCCCGCTGACGGCTCTTAGCATGCTAATGTTAGCATGTAGCTCAACGCGCCGCCGTGGACAAGACGAGGCTTAATTTATCCTCCAGGGGAGATTAAGTGGAAAGTCAGCAAGCAAATATATAAAAAGCACTCCACTTGAACAGTGGCGCAGCGGTTAGCGCTTCAGCTACGCCGCAAGATACGTATTGTACAATGACATAAAGGAATCGGAATGTGGAGCTGGATCCTGACCGCCTCTGCCCGATCCACGCTACGCCTTTGGTGCTTGACCTGTTTCCGGCTGCCGAAGCTGCATCGCCAACGTCCTTCCGGTTCCCTTCTCCCCCGCGATCCTGCTGACCTGTACCTGATGGGCCTTTAGCTTGAAGATTCCAGTGAAGCCGTCGCTGTCGCCGACTGTTTTGGTCAGCTTGCCCCATGAGCTGCCTCGACTCCGTTTCCTCAGCAGTCGCCAGGGATGCCGGGACACCGCCGAGACGGGGGGGGATCGTTCGCTCCACTTGGGCGCCGATGATCTAGAGTCGTGGTCGGTGAAGGACTTCTGATTCGCAGACACCGACGCAAACAGAACCGTATCTTCCAACATTCAGCCCGGCAGCGCGTCCTGTCAACCGCTAGCTTGGTTGCTTGCCTGCTCTGGTGAAATGCTAAATTTCCAAAAGCCCATTTTTACAAAGGAAAGGAGATTTTTTTTTTTCTGCTCCCGACAGGAGAGAAATAAGCCACCCAACTCCAGGTCGTGTACGAAGATGTACTTTTCCAGTGGGTACCGCTAGTGTACGACCTCCGGGGGGGGGAGCGCGCCACTCAGCTGTCAATCTAAATCCTCTGCATGTCACAGGTCAGCTCTGTCATCGCGGCTATAACAAACAGTTCCTTTTCGGAAAAGAAAAGTTTGGAGTACCGTTTCTGTGATTAAAAGCACAAGAAGTCATCACAGCGGAAGAAAAAAAAAAAAAGGGCTTAGTTTTTCCCGCAGATTATTTAGTTTTGCGACAAGTTCAAGCAGCCCAGACTCCCTGTAGGAAATCAGTGATGTTACAACAGCGGGGCCTGACAGCCTGTTAGCTCAGACGGGCTGCTCAGGATCCATCTGGTAGACCGGCTTCCCAGCGGTTTTCGAGGCTCCCAGGAGGAAGCAGGGAGCTGCTGTTCCCTTCCAGGCAGGTGGAGACGGATCCTGCTGGCTCGAGCTTCTCGACCTCGGGTCGGGAGGGGGGCACATGCAGTGAAGAATGTCTCGAGAACATCGCTGTCAGTCTCTGGCTGATGCTCTATTTAAGTCAGATCTGAAGTGA
This sequence comes from Fistularia tabacaria, assembly GCA_901007705.1. NCBI lineage: Eukaryota > Metazoa > Chordata > Actinopteri > Syngnathiformes > Fistulariidae > Fistularia > Fistularia tabacaria. The sequence goes on from CAAKHD010007549.1 coordinate 7,314, forward strand.
ATCAGCTAACTGGTGATAGAAATATGGACGGTGTGTTTTTTTAGGTGATTCTTTATCTCTGGAAAAGGGAAGTGAAAGGTTTTTCGCAGCTGTTGTCGTAGTTTTGGTGCCAGATGTTTCGGGTCGATCGGTGGAATGCACTTTTCTTGTGTCCGATTTGAGCCTCAACGCGGCAACTGAACTGAACCAAACTGAACGGAAACAGAACTGAGTTGAACTGAACTGAACACAATTGAACTGAGAAGACCTGAACAAATCCGAACCGAAATGAACCAAACTGAACTGAACGTAGTTGAACAGAACCTGAATGACATTTAATGAACTGAACCAAATTGAATTGCAAAGAGCTGAACTGAACTGAACTGAACGAAACTGAGCTGAACTCGACTGAACTGAACTGAACTTAGTTGAACAGAACTTGAATTACGTTTAATGAACTGAACCAAACTGAACTGCAAAGAGCTGAACTGAACTGAACTGAACTGAACTGAACTGAACTGAACTTAGTTGAGTAGAACCTGAATGACCCTTAATGAACTGAACCAAACTGAACTGCAAAGAGCTGAGCTGAACTGAACTAAATTGAGCTGAACTGAACTGAACTGAACTGAACTGAACTGAACTGAACTGAACCAAGCTGAACTTAAGTGTGGCAATATTAAATTCGAGAAACAGGCAATTCTCTGTCCATCTCTTTGGTTCCAGTGGAGGGAAAGTATGATGGATGACACCCTCGTTGATGAAGAGCAACTTCTGTAGACAGTATGTTATTGGCAACGAAATCTGCAGATTTTCTCAGATGATTATCGCAATAAATCATATTTTCTTTTGGGGTACTTTGAAATAAAGAAATCACCTCCTGAGAAACCTGTCAAGAAGTACCGTCTCACTCTGAGGGTAACAATATTTTCCAAGACGGGTTTTTTTTTTTCACAAATACAGCACGGCGAATAGAGTTTAAATGTATTCTGAAGGAGCCTACGCTGTCGGGATCCTCTCCCTGGTCACATTATCCCACGCCCGCATCCTCTGCGTGTCCCCATAACGTCTGTGGCAATGGCCGCCGCTGTCGTCGCCGTGACAGCCAGCCTGGGCGGTAAACAACGGGGAATGCATCCTTCAACCGGCGTAAGGAGTAAGTCCCCGATGAGAAGCGACCGGAACACTCTGCTGCAGCGGATGGCGCTTAAAAAAGGCTATTTATATAAAAAAAAGGTCCCTCCTGGGCTTCTGTAGAAGCTCCACGCCGATTCGACGGACACCGATGTGGGCATACGTCATTAATTAGCCCGTTGTGAGCCCATTAAAAACGCCATTCCTCTTTCCAAGCCATGGTATTCACATGACGCGAAGGGCCGGGAACCAACCGGAAGACCATGCTACTCTTACTTCTGCGGGAAATAAATGGTTTCCAAGGGAAATGACAGGGTCTGGAGAGGAAGTCCTGGATAAGGAGGGCGGGGGTATTTTGCACCGTGACAGAGTATCAATTGGGTAATTAGATCAGACCTGGTATTCGGGCACACAGGTACTCATTTCGGTCATTTCGGGCTCCATTGGGCGAAATTTGGTGGAGAGCCTTTAAAGACGGCTTCCTTAAACATCCCGGAGGTTGCAGGTTTTCGTCTTTAGGAGAATAAATAAGTCCTTGCGATCTCCCCCGCTGCCAGCCCAGGGTTCTCCCAGGGTTCTCCCAGGGTTCTCCCAGGGTTCTCCCAGGGTTCTCCCAGGGTTCTCCCAGGGTTCTCCGCCCCCCCTTGTCCATCGAAGACTACGCTAACGGACGGACGTCTCTATTTGCGGCCCCTGTGATTGACGGGTTACCGTTTGGTCCGACGACGGCTCGGAAGTGCGAGACAAGAGTTCACCCCAGCCAGGAGCTAATCCGTCGCCGCGCAGCCGCCGGAGCCCTCGGAACCGTCTTCGGTATCTCGGTAACTCTTCGGTATTTCTGCAAAAATGTAAGTTCGCTGAATCGGAGGCGTCGCTTGACGGCCGAGTGTCAACACGTCTGGATCGAAGGACTCCGTGAGAAAAAGGAGCTTGTTTTTTTTAGGACGACAACGTGGGAATGAAAGAAATGAAGTGAAATGAAGAAATGAAACCGAAACTTCAAGGAAGTCGTGATTTTAAGTTTGCGGCACCGAAACGTTTGAGCTCTCTCCCCTCTGGACCTCCAATCAAAAGTGAAACGTTCACTTCACAGCTTAGAATGACGGATGGAGTTTCTTGTTATCGATCTTCTTGTTCTTCTCCTCCGGGCTGCTGCCTTCAGGGGTCGCCAATCACCTGCCTCCATCTAACCCTCCCCTCGCACGCCGACTAACTTCCAGTCCTCTTTCACTCCATCCATAAATCACCTCTCTGGGTCCTCCTCTAGGTCCACCAGATCTTCACCATCCCTCCTCCGTACCCGTCCAAACCATCTCAGTGCAGAACATCTCATGCTGACAGTCTCTCTCTTCCTGATCCTCTCCAACCTCCTCACCGCAGCCCCGCATCTTCATGTCGTCGGTTTCTTTTGATCGACAACAAAAAGCGGTCCTCCTATCCGGAGCTGGTCGGAGGACTGGTTTTTAAGAAGGCAAGCAGTCGGTGTCGAGCAGCAGAATAAAGAGGATTCAAAGTCGGGTGATGATTCCATAGGAGGTTTTCAGAGTATTATTCTGTTCCTCAATGGAGCTCCAGACGGATCTGTGTGGGGGCGCTGGAGGGAGCGCTTCACCCCAGAAACGGATTTACGGCAGGAAAACAAACCTCGGAGGCGACACCTTTTCGCCGAAAAAGAACCGCGGCGCAAACGATGTCTTTTCAAGTCGGCGTCGCCTGCTGGGGGACTCAGACGGAGCCTCATTGTTGTTTCGAAACTGGGTCGATCCTTCACTTCGGCTGTTTTCATGTGGAACCGCGAGAGCTTTGTGGACGGCGCGCACTTCGTGCGACCCCCTGCCGGCTGACGTCTAACTCCCCTGACGATGAAATGGCTTCTTTTTTTTCCGGGTTTATTTCCTCCTGTCTCTGAAAATCGAACTTTTACTCTTTTGGGGTAAAATCTGCATATGGGCGGGGCCTTCTTTCTGTTTCCAAGGATTTCGCGGATGCATATCCGAATGTAGCAGCACCAGCGTCGGGCCTTAGGGGACGATGCTGCACTTTACGCTTTGAGCAGAGAAGAAGAAGAAGACGACACGGCAACCTTTGCATCACCGTTCACACGCTCCCGTCGACGTCGTCTTTCTTAGAATGCGCATTTTCGTCAGCTCCTCCGCCGGCACCAGCTTTGTTATTTTCTGAGACTCGGACATGGAAGCATCGCCCTCTAGTGGACGGATGGATGCGTAAGAAACATGGCGACGTGAAGCGGCGTTCTCCACTTAATAATAATAATCCATTCATCGCTCGCGGGACAATTCCTTCTCTGCATTAAATTTCCCTCTGGAAATTTAAAATGAATCAACACGGCATATAACCTTGTTGTTGTTGTTGTTGTTGCTTTTGCCTTCACGCTTTGTAGAAACAAAATATGTGCCGCATTTTTTTAAACCAATGAACGACTGCAGAGAAATTGCATTTCTGCCTGCAACCAAACATTTTGAACTCCGAGAAAAAGAGGTTGGGTTGAAGGTTACTTTCAAGTAAAATACTCAACGTCTATCCGAGTCCTTTTTGTATTTTTGAAAAAAAAAAAAAAAAAAGACGAACTTAAATAATCCACCGGCAGCAAAACCAAAAATGCCGTCCTCTGTCTGTGAGCTGGTGCGTGCAGTCAGCTGTCAACCTGAATAATACCAGCTCTATTTCACTGAAAAATGACAAAATAGGAATATATGCAAAATAATAGGCAGTTAAAATATTGATCATGCTTGGTTGATGTGGTTTCTGCTCCTGGACGTCAGCGCTCAGCGCCTGCATGTCAGGGCTGAACGCCGTCACCTTCGTCTCCACGCGGGATTGGAAGCTGAGCGCCGTGTTTGCTTTTCACAAAGTTCATGCGACAAAAATATTTGAACAGGTTTTAACGATCGACATCATCTTCACCTTCAAAATTACCTTTGGAAAATAAAATGCATTTCACATAAATACTCGATTATTTTCAGAAGCCACGCGGAGCCGCATCAGAGGGATGAAAGAGCGGCGGGTTGCCGACCCCTGAGTGAGGCGTTCGGTGTCCCGCTCAGCAACACTTCGGCACGCTGGGAGGAGGCGGGAATCGAACCGGCGATCGTCCGAGGACGATGGCTTGAGTGCCGCTCAACACTGGATTGCATTCGCGCGCTCCAACCCGTCCCAAGCAACGGCTTCAATGTCGGGATTCGAGCCGCCAACCTGCCGCTTGACCGAGCCGTCGCTCGTCCCGAGGCGAAGTACCTGCTGCTGTATGCGACGTTGGCATAAATGAGCCCTTGGGTGCGCTTGCCATAGAGACCAGCTACCCGGAGCACCCCTCGAAAAAGCATCCGCTCCGCCGACGGTCGCCGCGGTAATTGCCCCACCCCCCGCCCCTTCGTCACTCTGGAATCCCCGG
>CAAKHD010007551.1:20416-31047 GCA_901007705.1 Fistularia tabacaria
GGATAAAAAAAAAAGCCACAAGAGAAAAGCGTTGGTTGGGCCAATTGCGGGGTTACTCCGGTTGGACCGAGAAAAAACGCCGAGGGAAACAAACCATCGGTTTCTTTTTTACTTTTTTTTTTTTTTTTTTTTTTTTTTTTTTTTCTCGACTTTCCCGTTCAAACATTTGCGCTCTGTCCAGCAGGACGACACTACGAACGGCCGTCGCCTGGCACGACATCGCGGTCGCACGCCGACGTTAGCGCCAGGACGGCTGGAAGCTCTGCCTCAACGACGCTAATTCTCCTAGCTAACGCTTGCTTACAGCCAGCACCCTCTCACCTGTAAATAGCCTCCAAATGGAAGAAAAGCAGTTTGTCTTGTGTTACCTCATGTAGCCTTTACCCTCTTCAGCCCCGCAACCATCGGACGATCACATTATTTATGAACGCATAACTGCGTTGAGGTTCTAGCGAGGAAGGATCCGCTCCCAGTTCAAGTTTTTGTAAATCCCTCTCCAGGCATCCCAGTCCATTTATTATTCAGACACATTATTATTGTTGTTATTCTAATTATTATTATTATTATTATTGTTATTGAGTTTTGTTGGTTGTACAGTAACATTGTTGAAAAATTCTACCTAATACAGAGTCTTCTACTGTAATGTGTCTCTTTTCAATAAAGACAAGAATAATGCTTCTTAACATAACCATCATGGCTTCCCAGTTCATTTGACAGAATCAGATGTGACGATTATAAATTTCAAACATTTTTTTTCTCATAAATGCAGGGCAAAGGCTTTCGTGGTGTCGCTTTATCTTCATTCATATTTTATTTAAATTGAGCTCTTTATTATGATAATTACGTGTTCTCTTTTTTTGTTGCACAGTTATGAGGTAGCAGGGTCTGAACAAATAACGAATTTCCATGAATCCCTTGGATCTGAAACCATTATGTTTGCATCCACTTCTTCTGCTTCATGAACAACAGCCATAGCAGCAAGATTTGTTCCATCAAATATGTTTGTCAGTGTTTTTTTTCTCAAATTCAGTTTTTATATTTTTGACTTGTATGTCAATAATATACAATGATGAACGGATGAACGTTCAAGAATGTGATTGAAAAAAAATCATATTTGAAAGAAAAAAAAATCGGATCTTTCAGAAATACATTTTTATAATTATGTTTTAAGGATTTTCTCCTCTTTTCCAATTAATATAAACACACAACTTTGCAGGTGTCATCCTGCAGCGGGCCTGCTGTGCTCCAGAAATACACTTCATTATTGCCCTTTATTAAGGATGCAATTTTTTGTGTAACAATGAGGGGCGGCTGCTGAAATGACTTACTTTCTTTTAACAGTGAAGTAGCATCATTAGGCTGCGTTTGTTTTGTAGGATCACTGACTGGATTAGAGTGAAATGTGTGTTTGCCGGGGGGGAAGTCGATAATCCCCTGCTAATCCCTCTCATTGCTGTTTAACAGGAAGAGCGTCGATGACAAAAGAGGCGGCAGATGGAGCCGCTTTAGTTTCCCTCCGATGAACACGGGAAGTTCCTGTGAAAGAAATGACACACACCGAGATCGTGAGGATTGCGCGTTTGTAGATCAGGTGATTGGAAGTTTGTCATGTCTCGGGCAAGGTTATTATCAGACAAAGGATTTCTCAAAAGAGAAGCGCCGCATTAGATCGGGGAAAGGTTTTAAGATTTACTTACAAAAGTCCAAGTTACACACTCGGTCACTCAGTGCAGCCTCTCGGTTTTATCTCGTTTTCCCAAAACCAGATTTATCTAGATTCATTTCAAATCAATTTCCTCTCTGACGTTACGGATGAGTGTTTTTTTAAAAACAACTTAAACATGCTTCACTAACCCTCAAGGCAGATTTGCGATTACTGCAAGAAATGATCGCTAATGAAGCAAAATAAGAAGAACGAGAAAGAGAGGTTGGACCTAAAATAATTAGAAAGGAAAGACTGAAACCATGAATATGAGTATGGATTTACATACAAGCAGTTTTTTTCTTTATAAATTTTCAATAAAAATCTGTCCCTTTTTTAGGTTATTTACTAATTGGGCCGGTTTAATTTCTGTGTGACAAGAATATAATATTATTATTATTATAATTATTATTATTATTATTATTATTATTATGACGTAAAATCTATCTGTAAAGCTTTAATACTCGAACAGATGCTACGGCCGAATTGAAAAGAATGTGGCTAAAATGCACCACAAACTAGTCTTGTAAATTAGTTTGATTGTAAGATAGAACTAAAAATTTTACAAGAAAAGTGTTAAAACTCACAAGAAAGTTTCCAGAGAAAATCAAAAATTGGGCATAGATGTCACCATCGACCATGATTCTCACTCTTTCAATTCCAGACTCAAAGGTCCGGGCCTTCTGGCATGAAGTCCCTGATCTGAGGGTTTTCCCTATTTTATACGACCCTTTATTGAAAATGTAGACATTTTCAGCCCAAGTAGTTTCATGCTGCTGGGCGTAGGTCAATGACACCACGGCCGATTTCTATTTGAAAGGAAGTGAAATCTAATCCCTTCATGTTACTGAGACACTCGGGTTAATTTATTGCTGTTAATTAAATAGGACAGTGTGAGGCCACAGTTGGATGAGTGTCAGAGGCCCTCGAGGTCAGAGGTCACCGAGCACTGAAACAATGAGCTCAGTTATTAATTCCACTCTGACCAGAAAAGGATTTCTGTTTCACGGCTCTTTGTTTCTCTAACCTGCGACACTCATGTCAAGACAAAAATTTAGAAAGCCATTCATTAGTTTGTTTGCCCGTATCTGCGCCGCAGGGATCTGCGTCTGAGCGTCGGAGACGTAAATTCCAGCCTGAGCTCGAGAGACGACTGTCCGCAGCCTCCCCGAAATAGACCCACCAGGACTCAGGACGGACCGGTCTCTGGTCCGGAGGCGGCAGACAGACCGGGACCAGGTGGTCCGGCGGCCCGCAGCGGCACCGTGTCGTCAGGATTAATCAGCAGGAGCTGCTGCTGTTCGCGCAGCCATCGAGGAGCGAGGCCGAGGCCGATCCCCCGGGGCTCGTTTATCAGCCGACCGTGACGTCCCGGCTTGATTACAATTTGCAAAAAAATTCATTATATTCACTCACGCTGGTGCAGGAGCGCGCGCACACACACACACACACACACACACACACACACACACTGTATGTCAGAGCTTGCTGATTTTATTGTTTTTACCCCTTCCTTTAAATCGGTGTCACAGAAGATAAGGGGGATTGTAAATTAAAAGATGGTGGTTTCATATACAAAAGGGCAAAATAGGTGCTATTTATGTTCACGAGCCCTGGTGTTATTTTTAAGCAGTTTGAAAATTCAGATAAAATTCAAGGGGAAAAAAGAATTTAAAGAGTGACAGGCCAGACATTAAACCCCAGTTTGGACCCCATCTCACAGCAGCCTTCTTTTGTCGGGGATGCGCCTCGTTGCTGGAAAGACGTCAGCAAAATTACATTGTTTGGATGTTTACATTGCGAGAGGCATCTGGACAAAGAAGACCTTCGACTATTGGAAAAGGGGGAGAAAAGAAAGAGTGAACATGTTGTGGCTTTTTCTTTGGTTCAAAATGGGCTCTGCTTTATGTTAAATCTATCAAAGCTATTGTTGTTGTTTTAGTGTATTTTTATGGCACACGATTGCAAATACGTTTTACATTTAATTAAAACCACTGCTTCTCCACGTCTTCAAAAATTCTAATGATCATATTCAGAAATGGAGAAACTTCATTTCAAACTACCTTACACTTGATTTTAAATATCTTATTGTTTTCTCCTTAAATATTTAAGATGAATATATAAAACCACCGTGATCAATCAGGACATCATTACAGCATTTAAATCGATAAGGTTGTTCCTTAGGCTGCTTCACGGAGTGCTGGTTGCCATGACGACAGTGTATATGCGATTACGTCCCTATCCTTTTAAATTTATTTTAATCAGACCGACCAAATGTTTGTTTATTATATTGTATTATATTTCGTGACCAAAGCGGGAGGCGGGAATTGAAAACGGAAGCGGAAACGGAATGAAACTGTTTCCTGTTTCTGCGCCGCAAGTGTTGATGTCACTTCCGGTCAGTGGGAGCAAACAGGTGAAGCAAGAGCCTAGGTAGCATGGGTCACTTCAGGGAAAATCCCTCGCTTGACGGATAAACTAAAACTTATTTTTCAATTTCATTTTTATTGTTATTAAATGTTTTCAAATTTTCAATCCCTGACAGGAAGTAGATTCAGTCTATTTCCAATGGTAAGCGGATATTGACAATTAGCATTCCTGTGGCTAATAATCAGCACAGCCGGGTGAGTGAAGCAGCGCTTTCTATTTAATTTAACGTATTTTCCTTTCAACATGTACATCTGCTGCGTGTGGCCGTTGCGTCCCATTTGGATTTAGTCCCTCACTTCTTCGACTTGATTAAAAAAATGTCGCGCAAACATGTTTAGCTCATAACTGTCGCTTTGATTGACAGGCTCGCTCCCGCCGCGGGAGCGCGCATGAAATGTCAGCGCGTTAACCTTTGACCTCCGGGCTGCAGGCAGCAGGTCTGGAGGGGGAAATAAACACACATTATTGCCATTAATCACGTTATAATGCGGGTTTTAAAATGAGATTCTTTCATTTCATTTGATATTTCCTTCGTATGCTGGACAATTTGGATATTTCCTCTCTTTTTCATCTTCCCTCCACCACCTCTGCAAATGTGAGGCCTTTTAAAGGCCTTCAAAATATAAGCAAATGTTTATTACAATTAAAAGTGAATTATTTTAACAGATGTTTAAAGCCTAGGTTTTTGTAATTTAATAATTAAGCTTCAAACATTTGAGACCATTATTTTTTTTTCTTTCAATTTGCACCCTTCCTCTAGAGCTGGAGAAAAACAGAGAGAATAAATGTCATAAATCCAGAACACGGTTGTTCACATCTGGACAGCTTTTAATTCACACTTGTATATCTTTTGTTTTTTTTAAACTCCATACTTGGGGGGGGGAAATGTTAGTTACTTTTTTTACACAGTTTTATATAAATAAATTAGCAGCGTCATATTTGTGTGTGTGTGTGTGTGTGTGTGTGTTCAAAACGAAGGGGGTGGGGGGGGAATGTAACGAAGCGGTTTCGATCCAATGAAGAAGAAGGGAGTCGGAAACCGTCGCGCTGGAGGTTCGTAAAAATGTCCGTGACGGGAACCGGAGCCGGTGGGTCCCGGTGCGTATTTACAAACGGAGGATGTTGCGGAGGGCAGGCTGCCTTCACCCAGTCTCTGCCTCCCGGTCACCGGGGCGGATTCCGGTGTCCAGTTAATCTTCCAGGCCAGTCCGCGGGGATCCGGGCGTCATTTTCAGCCGCTGAGAGTCGCGTCCCCTCCGGGCTGCTTTTAATCTACAATGAACCGGCTGCCGTTTTTAATCGATCAGATTATTGTGTTCCTCGTCAAACCAGACCGTCGTGTCTCAGACAAACAACTCCGATTTTTCAAAATCATCATGTCTTAATTAGAACGAGCGCCTGTTTAAAGAACAACTGACGTGTCAGGTGACCGTAAAAAAAAATGCTTCGACCGTTTGTTTTTCTTCAAAAAAAAAACAAAAACATGGACGTTTCCTAATCGGATCCAGGACGTTTGGCGGTGGTCGGGCGGCTGGTGGCCACGTTTAAGTGCACTGAAGGCTTCTGGCGGCGCCTGGACGTGTCCGGAAACGGAAGCAGCGCTCTTACGGCCTGGTCTGCTCCATCTGCTGGTGCTGACTCCTTATTGCGAAGCGGCTGACGTGCACCGGGATCGGGACCACGATTTTGGGGTTCCGGGACGGCTCCCCGGACTTGTTGTTGACGTTCCCGGCCTTGACCCGTTTCCACTTGGCGCGCCGGTTCTGGAACCAGATCTTCACCTGCACCTCGCTCAGCTTCAGCGCATGCGCAATCTGCGAGCGCTCGGTGAGCGACAGGTACTTCTTGCAGTGGAACTCCTTCTCCAGCTCCAGCAGCTGCTCGCTGGTGAACGCCGTCCGCCGCCGCCGGTTCTTCCCGCCGCCTCCGCCCGCGCCGCCACCGGAGCCGGGGCCTCCGCCGCCGCCGCCGCCGGAGCCGTGGAGGTGCGGGCCGTCGTCCGGCCCCCCGCCCGGCCCGTCGCCGTCCTCCTTGTGGCACATGGAGGTGAGGTTGTCGTCCGAGCTGTAGTCCAGGTCGCTGTCCATGGACAGGCTCTCGTCCTTCCGGCCGCACTCGTCCTCCTTGGCGTCGTCTTTCGCCAGGGCGCGCACTGCACACACACACACACACACACACACACACACACACACACCTTAACAACAACAGCCTCCACACACACTTTACATTTCAGTCGTCAAACGACAAACTTGGAATCAACTGCAGGTTTTTAGAAATAATGAGTGCGAGTTATTTGTCTAATTCAATGCTTCCTGTTTGTTTCGTCCGTGGATGTTTAAAACAAAAATAAATCGATCATCACAGTCGTGTGTGTGTGTGTGTGTGTGTGGGGGGGGGTCTTCCCACCCCGCGAGTTTTTTTTTTCTCTTTCCACGCGGATTCACTCGATCCCGGCCGCCCGGGACACCGAACCGTCGGTTTCCCCGTGTGTATGTTTTTTTTTTTTTTTTTTTAATGTGCGTGTGCATGCGTGGGGTGAAACGCGACGACACCGTTCATCCACGCCAAATTCCACCTGCTGCGACTCTTCACGCAGGTCGGCGCGCGTTCGAATGCGTGGAATAAGTTTCACTGTCGGATATTACGGATGTTTTTGCGGATCCATCGTCCTTTTTACGCGCAGCACATCGGACTTCATCCTTTTAAAAACGCGTTATTTTCCCGCGCTCCGGTTTTCCCGTCTCGTTCGTTGCGGGGGTCAAGTGTCGTGGGCGGGTTCCCGCCTACCTGTGGACGCTTGCAGCGCGGCGTCCGCGTCGTGGAAGGCCTGCAGGACGGAGTCCTTCCCCGGCAGGAAGCCCTTGCCGTCGTCCTCCAGCCGCCGTTCCGGGGACTTGTCGAAAACCGCGTGCAGCGCCTGCGAGCCGAACTTCCTGGCCGCGTCCTGGTGCTGCTGGGACGGCGAGAAGCCGCCGGGCAGCGACGCCATCAGCGTGGAGGTGAGCGCCATCCCCTGCGCCAGGCCGGAGCAGAAGCCGCCCTGCAGGCCGGGCAGCGGCGGGTGCGGGTGCGGACCGGCGGGGAGAGCCTGCTGCAGGGACGGCGGCGGCGGCGGCGGCGGCTGGAGCACCACCGACCGGTACGGCATGAACATCGGGTAGCCGGTGTAGACGAAGTGTCCCGGGCTGGGCTGCGGGGGCCCCCCGATCAGAGAGTCGATGCTGAAGGCGGTGGTGCTTCCGAGTGGCCGCTGCATCACCATGAAGGACGGGCCGAACGCCGCGCTCATAGGACCGACCGCTGGAGCTCGGAGGAACCGGGGCGAGAGGCTGCGCGGGGGGCGGCGGAGGTCACCGCCTCGTCAGAGCAGCGCTAATCCGGTAAGACGCGACCATTCCATCCGAGGCGGCGGCGGCGAGAGAGCCCAAAACAACCGGCGCGTCCTCCGTGAAGTCCCCGCGTCCGACGCGCACTTCAACTTGGCCGGACACCGAGGCTCTGCGTCGGACCGGCGCGCCGCTCTCCCCCGCCGACCCGCGGAGAGAGAGGGAGCGAACCGGCGTGTGTGTGTGTGTGTGTCTGGAAGTGTGTGTGTGTAAGAGAGAGAGAGAGTGTCTGTTTGTGTGTGTGTGTGTGTGTGTGTGTGTGTATGTGAGGGAGAGAGAGTGTGTGTGTGTTTCCCCCGGCGCGCGTCCCGAGATGTTTTGGATTTAAATTGCGCTCCCGCTGTTTAATTGCGCTGCTGTCCCCGCCGCGGCCACGCCCCCTCCCGCCGCTGATTGGTCGGCCCTCCTGACGTCACATCCCTCCTCCGGATGAATGCCGATGTCCACAAATTGGGGCCACAGGCCATTTAAGAGTCTGAAAACACATCATTGTCCAGGAGAAGACGCAAATACGCGGTAAATGATCGCTCCGTGTGTGTGTGCGCGCCCTATCCTTCAGACAGGAGGACAAACTATGAACAAATAAACTCTCCTACCGCATTTCTTTCTCTCGGTCATCCGGGTCGCGGGGAATTCTTGTCCAAATCTGAAGACGGATGAGTGGGGAGACATCCTCAAGTGAAGAAATTCAAGTGCTCGAGAAGATTCTGACAAGAGGTTTATAACATTTCCTTTCTTTTTTATTTTTAAATGAGCCATCGTTTACATTCATCTCAAAGCATGGAGGCTGAAATCGTCCCTCAGTACATCTACACAGCTTCTCACACAGATCTCAGATTTGTTTTTCGGGCCCCCAAAGACGCGTTTCATCGCAAATTCCATCAGATTTTTGAGGTTAAAAAATCTTTTTATCGGGATTTAATAAGATTAAATTAGAGATTCAGATTCATTTTTATGATAAAAACACCGTATTGATTGAAGGGAACGGGTGATTGACAGGGGTCTGACTGACAGCTCAGACCCCTCGGCTCTGTGACTGCATCTCATCCTGTAAATCTTTCACTGGAAAACGTCTTCAGCTCTTTTTTTGGCATAAAAGGAACTATCAATCCATGGTTTTCTGCCGTGCCGACACGAGACTGTCCGTGTGATCGGAATCACGGCTTTGCGCTCATTCAAACACAGTTCTCAGGAACATCAGGAAAAATCACACCGCATGATTTCCAACGTCGAAAACACGTGAGACTCACAGAACCCCAGCTCAGGTAAACGGATGTCCTCCTGGAGAACACGCATGTCTGGACGTCATCCCCACCACCATTCCTGTTTTACAGCGTCACAGCATTTCTCTGCACAGACGTGCAGGACGCGCTCTCAGTCATCGGGCAGGAAAGGAGACGCGAGAAGTGAAGCGGCCGCAGGCGGTTTATCTTCATATGACATCAGCGAAACCGCACGAACGCTGCGAGTGCTTTTTTTGAACGGGGTAAAATAAAGAGGTAGTCAAAGGGTTTGTTCAATAAATCACTCATTTTTCACGTATGTGAAGTGTGGCTGTGACCTCTGACCTCGGGACAGAACAGATGTTTGCGCCCTCCCTGCAGGTGTGTGTGTGTGTGTGTGTGTGTGTGTTTCATCAGCTCCCAGTGTAAGTGTCCCACTGCTTTCCTAGATTAAAAGTGAGATCAAGCTCTTCCAGCCGCTCGATCGGTTACCGCGGTGACGAATCCCAACTCTTTTTTTTTTGTGTGTGTGTGTATTTTCAGTGACCGGCTGGCTGGTGAAGGCAGCGCCTTCCCGGGAAGCCGAGAGCTTTGGCGAGCGGAGTCGTCCGGGGGAAAATGACAACGGGCCGCTTCTTGCAGAGGCAGGCCGAGGAAATGAAAGAACCCGATCACGTGTGTTTGCCAAATGTAGGTTTTTACCTCATCTATTAATCCATCTCATTTAGCATTTATTTAACTTGGCTCGTCATTGAGGACCGAGTCTTGTTTTATCAGCGGCTGAAAGGTCAGATTTTATAACGGTGTCATGTTTGACGTCTGTCTCGTCCACAATGATCCCGTTCCTTTCAGAGCAATGATGGTCAGGCTCGCCGAAAGACATTTCAGATTGTTAATCTGCTATATTCCCACATCACGTTGTGAATTACCAGCTCCAGTCACAATGAGATTTAACTCCAAGACCGGGTTCATGATCACGAAAGGAGAAACTCTCCGCTCCCTCTCAGGGTTTGCTGCCACAATTCACTTACAACTTTAGATCGATCGACTTTCACATGACTCTTTCATAAAATCCTTCTCCTCACAGAAATTAAAAGACGTGGAAACCTGACAGGCAGGATGTGTCATCCTACCTGCCGCGACGGGAGACAAAATATACATTTCGGCGTCCGAGCAGGAGGCCAATCGGCGCCCGTTAACTTGCTGATTTGTCCCGTCGGAGCGTTTAAAAAAAAGAAAAAAATTTACGACGTTTGCATCAAACTCACCGTAATGACGTCCTCCCATTAAGCCAAACCCTGACCCCCCCCCGGGCCCCGGGGAGGACGCGGTTGACCTCCGACCCCGCCGCGTCTTCCCCCAGACCCCCCCGCACCCCTTTTTCCCAGTCAAGGGCAAGCATGGACGTCCCTGCCCGCCCCCTCCCACTCCTCCTCAGGGTCACTGGGACACGATCTCATTACAGGCGGCCTGATCTGCAACTGCAATGCAGACATTAAATAGCAGTATTTTTCAATTAGTGCTGACAAATTCAATCAAAATTCCATAGATTAGGATGAAATGAGGCGCGGGTCATTTACAAGGGGATTTAATTGCACGGCCATTAGACAAATAGTACAGCGGTCTCGGTCTCATTATCAATCATGCCGGGGCATCAATAGTAAAAGGTTGTGGGGCAGAGGGGGGGGTGCAGCCGTGTGAGTGCACGTGCACGGTGCACGCGCACGCCGCCGCCGCAGAGCAGCTAATAAATACGCTCTTTTGTACTTATAAATTATCCAGTTTAATTAACAACATGGATTATGATTGGACTATGATTTAATTAAACCTTTCCTGCATGCGAGTGTAGCACCGCCATCATCCATTATGAGCAGCGGGGGGTGGGGGGGG
>CAAKHD010007553.1:4432-14432 GCA_901007705.1 Fistularia tabacaria
CGGGGGCGGGAGAGAGTGAAAAAAGGGGGGGGAGAAGGGGGGGGGGGGGGGGGGGGGGGGGGGGGGGGGGGCGACAGTGTCAAACATCAGATACCGCAAACGCAGATGTACCGCGTAATACATTTTCTTTCACGGTAACAATCTTTGGGTGTCGTGTGTCGATAGCACGCTAGGTTGCGCTGGCGGTTATATCAACCCCCCCCCCCAAACCCTGTGGCATGTGGATCCTAAACAAGCACCTTCAAATATTTCTGCGAAACATCACGACGGCAAAAGAAACCCCAAAACAACGGGGCTAAATCGGCCGAACGACAACGCTGGCATTAGCATGTAGCGGAGGACGCTAGGTGGAGTGTTGCTGACGTCAATGCAACAAGGAAGAGCCTTTTTTTTCTTCACCCCATTTTCAAACCCCTGGGTCCGATTTATTTTTACTTCACTAAACCCGGCCGCCGCCTTCTCTACATTTGTTCCTCACATTTTTTTCTCCCTTGTTTTTCGAGCGGCGTTGCTTAAACCGTTCGGAAACTGGGGGAACCGATCAATCAACTTAATTTCGTTGTCTGGGACAAAAAACTAAATCCTCTCTTTCCATCCATCTTTTTCCGTCCCAGATCTGCTAGGTTACGTAAAAACGGACAGACACGGTACCTTGTTTGCACTTTTAAATTTTCTTTTTTTCAAATAAATTCAGAGCTTCTATATTTCACGGTTCACGATTCACGGTTGGGGGTAGCTGGCGACAGCCAGCGCTGGTTGGTGACAGGGAATTTGGCTAGTTACGTATTAGCACGCGAGGGGAACATACCCAACCCGACCTGAGCTGCTGTCAATCAAACCTAATCTGGTAGCGTGTGTCGATTACTGACCCTGTCGCCAGTGAAAGAGAGGAGGCGGGGCCACGGGAAGTACAAACGACAAGGGCGCGCAGCGAAGGAGCGAGGAGGGCCGACGAGACAAAGCTGGACGACAGCAATAGAGGAAAGAGCGGATAGCTGCGCTAACAACGTCCGACAGCAAGCCGTTTGTCCGCCATGTTTTTTTACCGTTTAACAGTCGCTCTTGTGACGCGTTCAGGGGGGGTTTCGGCTGGTTGGACCTTTTGATTCCTCGAAAGAGCAAACACATGTCTTTCCAGCGTCGGTAACCATGGTAACCGTAGTGAGAAGGGCTCTGTTCAAATGATTGTACTATATGAAGAATGTTGTACGCCAGTATCGTATTGTACTGTCTTTTTCCTTTTCAAGGTCTGTCAGTCATCTCTTTATTTTACTTTGTGATCGCCTGTCTGAAATAAATCAAAAGAAAAAACAACATTCCATGCATGTCTTCATATGAGGACAGTGGGACAGGTTTGTGCTGAATTATTTAGACAGCATTGTCACTCCGGCTCCCCCTAGTGGACAATTTAATCGACAATTTAGTCCTCAAACGGGAATTTCAAAGTTAGCACGCTGTAGCTAATTTCAAAGGAATGAAACTACAACTGACGACAAAACAGCGGAGAAGCTAAAAAAAAAACAGAAAAAAAAATTGTCATATTATTTTGAAAATATCTTATGAACAAAAGTTACTCGTCAAGTATCAACGGGATTACTGGAGAATGTATCAATTATTTTTTTCTGTATTTTGCTCATTGAAGCCCTTGCATTTGGGTGCAATCTACATTTTCACAACTAGGGGGCGCTAAATGGCGTTAGGATGGGTCGAGTCGGGTGAAGCGTCAATTTTGAGGACCCCAGAGGGACAGATGTACATTTGGCCGATGAATACTATTTGTTTTTGGACTGTGTGAGGCTGTTCCCTTCAGGGGTCACCATGGCCAATCACCCGCCTCCATCTAACGAGGAGGTTGGATAGGATCGGGAATGAATCCATCAGAGTGACATGAGATGAAGATAAAGTCAGACGGAGCTGGTTTGGACATGGACAGAGGAGGGATGGGGAAGAAATCAGGGCAGAGGGATTTATGGATGGAGGGAAAGGGGATGGAGTCAGTTGGTGTGATGGAAGAGGGTAAAGAAGAGAGGGTTAGACGGAGGCAGATGATTGGCTGTGGCGACTCCTGAAAGAAGAAGAAGAATGGATGCATTACATGAATGGAAGGGGAAAAAAGTACCGGGTACCCGTCTGGTAACACATAATAATAATAATAATAATAATAATTGATAACAATAACTCTTATCATTATTATTATTTTTATATAATTATTATGATTATTTATTCTCTTTATTATTGTTATTATTATTGTATTGTGTTCTATATGCTGTTATTGTTATTATTATTACTGTTATTACTATTATTATTATCACCATTATACTATTATAATAGTAATTACTGTTACTATTATTACTATTACTATCATTATTTTTGGCATGAATTAATTAAGTAATTAATTAACTAGTTGATTAATTAATCGATTGATTGATTATTATTAATCAGTGTCTTTTGGGGTGAATTCGAAAGAAAGAGAAATCAAAAATTAACTATTTTTGAAAGTCGTCAAGGGTGGACTCAAGATGAGCTGGAAACTGTTCGAGTGCTGATCCTCTATCCCACGAAGCGAGCTCAGGCGCACACACACACACACACACACACACACACACACACACACATAAACCTCCGCACGCGATCGGAAAATATAGAAAACACTCCTTTGACTTATCGTGGGCCTTTCCCTGCCGTGATGCTTTTCACCTTTTGATTGACAGGTGTTGAACAAAACAGCTGTAAAATGCAGACTGTCTTTGTCTGGATGCCAGTGATGTAACTGATGTTTTTACGATTGTTTGCTTGCGTGTGTGTGTTTTGCTAATTAGCATGGGTGTGTAACCTCCCAGACGGGACACTGTCACCTCCCCGGGCGGGTCGGACCGGTCGCGACATCGCGACATCCAGCCTTCAGTTCTTGGGAATGGTAAACTTCAACCCCAACGCTTCTCCACTGATGTGACCCCTGAACGAGGCCCTGAAAGGGAACGCGCCGAAACATCAGTCCCAAGTCACCGATGCTCGCAACGGCTAACGTGGTCGGCCCGCTAACAGCAACACATCCCTTTCATGTCAGAGTTCGACCTAGACATGCGCACGTTGCAGGCAAGGATAATCTCGAGCCGTCCAGCTGGGGTTTGACTGCGCCCAAAGGGCAGCCAATGAAGCCAACAAGCCATTATTGAAAGCTGCAACTGCTGGACTGCAGTTGGCTGAGGTTGCTTTTGGAAAGGGGCATTTAAAGGAGAGCAGAGTTTCTCAGATGTAAAGATGCGCGGAGGCTCACCAATCGCAAATAGATACAATATGAAATATAGGTTTATGAAATTTTCAAAATCAATGTATTCTGTTTTTATTGACATTTTTCCAGAGCATGGTGCATTCAAGCTTTTGGGGAATTGCGGAGGTACAAGTCAGGCAGATTCCCCTCTGGGCCCATTACTGCCCCCTAGTGCCCAATCTACGTCCCCTGCAGTCACACCAAACGCACACAGTTTGAATTCACTTTTATTGTCTCCGATGTGTTTCCATTTATTTCTTTTTTCTGAGGGAAGGGTTAAGGGG
Source organism: Fistularia tabacaria (assembly GCA_901007705.1). NCBI lineage: Eukaryota > Metazoa > Chordata > Actinopteri > Syngnathiformes > Fistulariidae > Fistularia > Fistularia tabacaria. The sequence continues at coordinate 7,988 of CAAKHD010007553.1, forward strand.
GTTCTCGTGGAGGGGGCCGGGGTCCTCTGCACAAAAACACACAACCACGAAAACCAAGCACAAACCAAACACGCATGCAAGGAGAGTGAGCAACGGAACGTGCTCTGCAACCTGCTACCTCTTTCCAGACAGTGTTGATTTATTTGTCTTTATTTTTTTATTTTTTATTTATTTTATCTATTTTTTTTGTTGGGGAAGCAGCGCTCACTTCTTCTTCTCCTGCTTGGTATTGAACTCCAGGAAGAAGTCGTTGCAGGCCACAGTCAGGGCGCCGACCAGGACGACGAACTCTGTGAAATCCACTTCCCCGTCGTTGTTGGCGTCCAGGCCGGCCATGATTTTGTCCACTGCGTCCTTGTCCTGAGCGTTCTGAGGTCGGAGACAGGAAACATAGAAAATAACGGGATTGGCGCTGCCATTTTTTTTAACACAGTGTAAAATTGGGACTTTTTTTTCTGAGAATCTACGGAAGTGATTTGGGGAAAATACTATAATATTTTTATTTATATTACTAATTTTCATTTTCTTGCTGTTTATTTTTGCAGATTTTAACTTTTTAATTTCTTTTTTGCAGATTTTTTTTTTGGCTTACTGAAGTTATTCATTTTACCGAATTCCTTGCTCACGTGAAAACAAATTCTGAAATGGTTTTTGGAATTTTTTTTTTTTTTTTTTTCAGATTTTTAGGGCCATTTCCTGATTGTTTTTATAACCTTGCAATTTTTCCTTTCATAATCAGATTGGACAATTTCCTCAAAACACTTTTAAGTCCTGTAAAAGGTGTCATCCTGTGTTTGGTTGTGGTTGATTGTATTTATCTATGGGGGTTATTTTTTTAGCGATTTCTCCAAGACCCCCCCCCACTGCTCACCCCAAGGTAGTTCCCCAGCTCTAACACCAGCATGTCCTTGAGTTCGCCCTTGTTCAGCGTGTACTTGTTCCCTTCCTTGCCAGAATACTTGTGGAAGGTCTGGATCAACAGCTGCATGGAGGACTCCAGGGTGGAGCTGAGTTCAGCTAAAGACATCCTGCAGAGAGTCGAGAGAGTGCCGACTTTTAGAAAAAACCCTGCGGTTGTCTTCACCTCAGCCTCCTCCTCCTCGAGACGGGCGTCCTGATCGGAATCCTTCCTCTTCCTCTCTCTCCTTCCTTCTCCCTCACCCCCCCCCCCTCTCCTTCTCCTTCTCCTTCTCCTTCTCCTTCTCCTTCTCCTTCTCCTTCTCCTTCTCCGCGGCCCAGTGAAGAAGAAGGGCGTCGTCCCCCGGTCATGTGATCCTGCTGATAAGCGTGAAACTCAAAGCCTGTGACTCTGATGGGTATGTTCGGGGACGAGGAGACACGGACAGAATAGCGAAACACGGAGCCTCACCGGATGCCAGATTGACCTCTGACCTCCGCATCCAACCCCCTCCCCCCCCCGTCCTCCTCCCCTTTCAAAATACACCTGTCACTACTTTGAAGGCCATAAAACCAGCGAAAGAAATGGAAGGACTAAAATTCAAAAAATAGAAATGGTTTGTGAAAGTCACTAAATATATATATGAATTTAAAAAATAGATAGATAGATAGATAGATAGATAGATAGATAGATAGATAGATAGATAGATAGATAGATAGATAGATAGATAGATAGATAGATAGATAGATAGATAGATAGATAGATTGTCGAATTATAATAACAATAATCATTATTTGCTGAAGAAATATTGTTATTATCAGAATTAGTAGCAGTAAAATAATAATAATTATTATTATCAATATAATGGATTCAAAAAATGATTGCAAAAATTATAATATTTCAACATTCACAAATTTCCACTATGGGGGTCAATAAAGTATTATCTTAAATTCAGTTTTTTTTCCTATTGAGAAACATTAGGTAATCATAGCTGGTAACTATAGAAAGCTTATGGAAATACAACTGAAATTTATATGGATCGAAAGTACAAAGATAAAGTACTTGTGGGATAAATATCCAGGTGTCCGAAAGAAAGAAATCAGCGGAAATGTTCTTTGTAAATACGTTTTTTCTCTGCGTCGAAAAAAAAAGTGGAAATTCCAGAATTTACCTGAGTGACTGCCGGGCGGTTGGCGAGCGAGATGAGGACGAAAAGAGGAGGCGATGGGTGAGGAGAACGGAGACGATCACCAACTTTTAAAGTCTTCCCTCACTCCACCCATCCGTCCTCCTCCTCCTCCTGGCCCTCCTTCCACCCTTCGCCCCACTCCTCCTTTTTTTTTACATCGAACACCTGACATCTCCTGAAACTAACACCTTTCACTTCCACGCCCCGCCTGAGAGCTCCTCCTCTCAGATGTCACAGAAACCAGGTGGGCCATTGTAAAGTTACTTTTATTTTTGGAATAAAAAAATATTTGTGTGTAGTAAATGCATGTAAAAAGGATGGCCAATGTTACGTTGGTGGTAGTTGATAGGGAGTCACTTAAAACTTTTTAAAATACATAGCCAGAGAAAAATTCGTGCTGTTGCTTCTTTACCGACCGCAGGACAGCGGAGGATTAAAAACAGCTTCTTGTTTTCACAAGAGTAGGGCTGGAGAAGCTGATTAAACTTCTCACGGAATCAAACAAAATGTCAACGTTAAGAAATAAAATACCGTCCGCGAGTTAATGTCATTCAATGTAGTTTAACGTAATTTACTGCTGACTGATTTCCTGCTGACAGTTCGTCAAATTTCATTTTTCTGATATTATCTGATTTTTTTTTTTAACTTTTATTTCAGTGTGTTTATTTTTATGTTGCACCAAATTTTGCTAAATAGAAAATGAAAAAAATAGCAATATAGAAGAGAGAAAAAAAGGAGGATAGACGATAGAATTGAGTAGGATAGAAAATAGAAAAAAATAGAAGATATTGGAAAAAAGGAGGTTATACAATAGAGTTGAATAGGGTAGAAAAAAAAAATAGAAAAAGGAAGACAGACAATAGTATTGAATAGAATAGAAAATAGAAAAAAATAGAAAAAAATGAAAAAGGAGGATAGACAAAAAAAAATAAAGGAAAAAGAAAAAGTTTTCAACTGTTATACCTGAAATTAGAATGTATAGACTTGGCTGGTATTTCTTGTTTTTTTTACACCGCATTTTACCACTGGGTGTGTGATCTTGTGTTTTGATATTTGGCAGCCATGTAGCAAAACCCTATGCAGAGACCTGTACACACACACACACACACACACACACACACACACACACACACACACACACACACACACACACACACACACAGCTATGAATCCATGTATATTTCTTGTTGTTTTTTCCCCTCTGTGGGAAATAGTACTGGCACGATGCTGCAACAGGTTGGTATTGAACAGGTTAAAGGATTGGCTGAAGAGGATTAATGTACTCAAAGCTTTTGAATGCAATTTTTTTTTTTTACAAAACAAACAAAGAAAAGCAAAAAGTATGTAATCCTCTGTTGACACTGGATTAACCAGCCAGCATTACTCCTTCACTAAACTATGGCACTGTTTACATTTCATGACCAAACCCAGCGCTGGGCGAGTCTGAGTGCGTGCATAAATATACGATATAGAACGTGAGATATATATATATGCATATGTAGGTATGTGTGTAATCATAGTTAAATTTGTTATACATAGCCATATATTAAATTGTACATTAAGAATGTATATGCTATGTCTACATAGCTATGTATATTTGAAAATCTATATACGTACATTTTCATACATATTTTCCTACATATCACATGAATATTCCTTATTTCTCTATATATATGCGTATGAATTTTTAAATTCAATTATCACTGAAACAAAATATAAATATGATAATACAGTAATAAATACAATTATGATAAAAATGTGTATCATTTCTATAATTTCATGTGCATAGCTTACTTGTTTTATAGCATTATATTATATTATATTATATTATATTATATTATATTATATTATTATTGTGCGTCTCCTACCTCTGCTAACCGTGTCGCACACAATTCTAGGCGCCATATGTGTGTGTGTGTTGTGTTGTGTGTTGTGTTGCTGAGGTGCTCAATAGGATGCGCTCATTGTGCATCTGGATCTTGTTACACCTCAAGGCATCGTGGGTATAATTAGCCCCCACAGGGCGTGGATGTGTCAGCCAGTCGGCTGACAGGAGGTTAATCTCCATGTCGATGAAAAGAAATAATTTCTGTGAAATAAGAAAAAATGAAGTACGTGTGTGCATGTGTAATTTCAAGCTGCTATTATTTCTTTGGATATTCATTTTCCATACTTTGAAACAACAAGTTGCATGTTTATGTTGTTTCTTAAAACCAATTATTATTCTCATTCTCTTGCATTACATTTCTTTTTTGTATTTTTATGTTATTTCTATCAATATATAGATTCATGCATATATATACATGTCTTAAATACTTATTTATTACTTACTGTATGTAAATAAAGAAATATTTACTTATATAAAAGAAATGTTATCATTTCAATATCAAAGAAAGGGCCTTTTTGTGTGTGTGTGTGCGCGTGTAAATATATACATTTATATATATATATAAATATATAGCTGATGTTCAGGGTTCTATATATAAAAGTCAAAATAAAAAATTAAAGACTCGACAGGTATCCATTTCATTTATTTGAAAAATACATTTGTTTGTTTCAGTCGCTCTCTGGGGCCCCCTAGATCAATTTGGGCCACACTACAACTACCAGCACAATGATTTTGAATTCCACATTTTTTAATCTGCTTGAAAAACACAGTCCTTTTAATTTAGAAGTTATACTTTATCAGGATTCAGATTGTTTGTGACATTCTTTTTCACGTTCTTTTTTTTTTCCTTTTCTTTTCTTACTTTTTCATTTTCCCAATAAATTCACTTCAAGATTCTTATTTTAGATTAACTGAAAAAAAAGGCATTGATCTTTGACAATATAAAAAAACAACAGATGACAAAAAAAGACAACAAGCAAAAAGAGATATTAAAACCTATAAGTTCAGTGATTAAAAAAAAAGGAAATTAAGGATTAGTCTACTGGAGGTGAAGCTGCGTTTGGACGTTTGGATATTCTGTGAGAGGACGAGGAGCTCGGCCTGCGTTTCGGCACTTTCAGGATACGACAGATGGATTAACTGGACTGCAGAGGTTAGACGGCTGAGATTACGAATATAGGATATCTAAGCAGGCTGGAAATGAGACTTTTCACCGGAGCCTCCAACGTCAAGGCATCCGATTGGCTGAAGAATTTATGACGTGGCGGCAGCAGCGCCGCCACCCGTCTTGCGCTGGCTGAGGGAATTGGCCACATAGCCAATCAGGGTGAGGTATTCCTGGAAGCTGACCTTCCCATCGCTGTTCTCGTCCAGGCCGCGCTGCATCTCCCGGATGGCCGAGGAGCTGTTGGTGTCCTGGAGCCATGGGAAAAAATAAATAAATAAAATAAAAATAAATTAATAAAATTGTTTTTATATGGATGTTTTTCCCTGATTTTTAAGTAACTTTTTGAGCACAAATGTAATGTTCGTGTGAGTTGCTAAATTCATTCATTGCAAAATACTGTTATTGTATTGTAAGATTGTTCTGGCACTTTATTGCAATTTCTTAATTTAAATATATCCTTTTTTTAATTCACTGTTTTAATGATTTTGATGATAGATTTAATCAATGTTTAAAAAAAAGTACACTTTTAATTATTGTAATTTTATAGCATATTGTGGATTTTATTGTGAATTTTAATTCATAAATATTTTGAAGCAGATTTAATCAGATTGTTCTGGCATTTTATTGCTTAATCTAAATATATACTTTTTGTAAGTCATTGTGTTTTAACCACTTGTGGATTAAATCACAATGTAAAAAAAATGTTTATTAAATTATTGTCATTTTATAGAATATTGTGGATTTTATTGCAACTTTTAATTCATAAATATTTTGAATCAGATTTAATCAAATTGTTCCGGCATTTTATTTTTTAATCTGAATATATCCTTCTTGTAATTCATTGTATTTTAATCATTTTGTAGATTAAATCACAATGTGATTTTTTTTTAAATTATTGTCATTTTATAGAATATTGTGGATTTTATTGCGACTTTTAATTCATATATATTTTGAATCAGATTTAATCAGATTTTTCTGGCATTTTATTGCTTAATCTAATCTATACATGCATTTACCCTTGACTATATATATATATATATATATATATATATATATATATATATATATATATATATATATATATATATATATATATATATATATATATATATATATATATATATATATATATATACATATATATAGATAGATAGATAGATAGATAGATAGATAGATAGATAGATATTGACTATGTATGTATATATATATATATACACACATTTATGTGTGTTTGTTTGGCGGCTCCTCACCTCCATGATGCCGCCCAGCTGCTTCTGTACCAGTTTTTGGAAAGCCTTCGAG
>CAAKHD010007553.1:15878-30884 GCA_901007705.1 Fistularia tabacaria
CCCCCACGCCCCCCAGTACGCCGAGCCACCCACATCTACGCACACACGCACACACACACACACACACACACACACACACACACACACACACACACACACACACCCACCCACCCACACACACACACACACACAGACACTCGGTCAGCGGTGCACACAAACCTTTTGCCTCCAACTTCTTTCACCGTGTTCATCATTAATTAATTTGTCACGCTGTTGGATCCAGCAGGTGCATCTCAGCCTGTCTGTGGACGGTTTCAAGCTTTCCTGACTTTTTACAGATTTTTTTTTTAAGAGTATTTATTTATTTGCATTTAAATTGACTTCTATCTATTATCAATATTTTCCTATTTGTTTTATCATTTTCTTTATTTGGAGATTTTTTTCAACAGCACTGTTTTAGTTGGGGCAGTATTTCCTGTGATGTCAAAATGGATCTTAGCATAAATTCTGCAAGATTCAGGAGATTGGAGGGCATGAGTTATGTCTTGATTGTTTTTTGGTTATTGTTTTTCAATCAATAAGTAAAGATATATGCTGTTTTTCTATATAAATTAAAATAACAAATAAATAATAATATATAATAATATATAATATATAATATTATATCATATGAAATCTAATCTTTTTTGTGGATTCCTTTATTTCCTTTTTGCTAAAACTTCTTGCTGATTTTTTGGATAGATTTTTTTAATTTTCAGATTTTCAACTATTTCTAGATATGATTCAATTGAATTTTGGCCTTTATGCTCCCCATTGATTCAACATTAATACGTGAATCAGATGAGGTAAATTGGAACAAAAAGGAAAATAAAAAAATGAATCCAAAACCTCAATAAAATAAATGCAAACTTGTTCTGAAATATTAAGTAAAATGAAAAATATGTCCTTCCAAAATACAAAAATAAAATATAATCCTAATCCTCGCCCTTCAGATAAATAAAGCAATATAAATGTTAATTCTTTCTTGAAAAATATTTTTAAAAGGAATATAACGTGGCAAAATAAAATCCAAATTCTTGTTTCCAAATAAAATGTAAAAAATAAAATAAAATCTCAATTCTGTCATAACATAGAATAAGATAAAAATGAACTACAAAAAAACCCCAACTCCTTTTTAATGTTTTTTTTTTAATTAAATCATAACTCTTCCCCCAAAATAAAATAAAATAAAATAAAATGAAATAAAATAAAATAAAAACCTGCACTTTTCTGTCAAATGATCTTTGTCTCTGTGAGTCAAATAAAATTTTCCGGACTTGTTTTTTTTTTAAGGATCCACATAGATCATCACTTTTTCCCACTGTCTTTGTTTCTGGTTCTGACACTTAAGGCTCATTTCAAGTCGGGTTATGAATTTGAACTGCTGAGCAGGTTGTGACCTGTTCAGCAGTTCAACAAACCCTTTGTACTGGAACTCCCTTTTTTTTTTTTTTTTTTTCATCATTTTCCATGACATCGCTGCGTCTTTCAGTTACTGTTGCAAGAAACAAGCGGAGACCGGTTTCAGGAAGTCACAGGTGGGGGCCGCAGTTTGAGCACCAGGAAATGGATGGACGCTTCTTAGCCTGGCCCAAAAGGCCTTATTGTGAATAATCACTAAAGTTCAACATTGAAGCCATCAAGTCAGTGGACGGATGGTGAAAACAGAAACACTAGCGAAAGAAAAAAAGAAGTACATCAAACAATTGAATGCAAACTACAATCTAGTTACTCGATTGTGGAAAAACACCAAAAAAAATATCTAAAAAAATGTTCCCAAAAGAAGAACCAAGGAATTGAATTCAATGCAGCAATATATGAATTTCAATTAAAAAAAATTCTCATCCAGAAATTGAACAAACAAAAAAAAAATAAGGCTCAAACTATATATTGACTTAGCAAGAGAAATAATCATAAAATGATGGCAAAATCAGTGAAAATCTCATTTAGATCGTAGAGAAATTACAATTAATCGAGTAAAACGTATGATTGATCGAACGGCTCCGCTTTGCCGTAGGTGTGACCGGATCACTTCCGGACAGCCGCCTCCGCCGCCGCCCCGACCTCATGTCGTCACTAAAGATGGCCGTCATGACGTTAACAATTAACAGCGGCCGCAGTTCTGCGCAGCATAGCCAGCCGTCAAAAAAAAAAAAACAGCCAAATAAAACAATAGATTACAAAGAAAATTAATTCATCCGCGCTGCTGTTCAGAACATCGGCGACAGAAGAAGAAGTAGTGCGCAGGGGCTGCAGCGGCGGAGGGGTACGGGGTGGTGAGGGGGCTGTTCCTACAACGCCGGTAATTTGTCGGAGACGCCGCACTGAATAAATAACGCCGCGACTCCGGTTTCCCCTCCGGCGTATTTAAAGAAAGGAGGAATCGGTTTACCGGGAACAACCTGATCCTCGATGAGGAGGGTGCGTCCATTTTTTTAATTTTTGATTTATTTATTTATTTTTTTAAACATTTTCATGGACATCAAACTTTAAATTCAAAAAAAAAAAAAAAAATCCGGCACGGGAGGTGAAAGGAGGAAACTCACCCTGTTTTTTTTCTGTTATTTTGGTTTGTTTGTTTTCCTTTTTTTTATAAAAAAAAAAAAACAACTCCCTTTTCCCTCGAAACTTGTTTCTTTTTCTTGTCCTCCTCGCCGGCGGGTCCCTCCTCTTCCTCAGCTCAGCCTTTTGAGCGGATCAGCCTGGGACACGTATCTTTTACGTGATTTAACTTCGCAACACTGCCGTCTCTCTCTCTCTCTCTCTCTCTCTCTCTCTCAGGGCGTGTGCCTGGGAGAGCAGGAATTTTTGTGTGCGGGGGGGGGGGCTCCGACAGCTGCTTTTATTTTATTCTATTACATTAAAAATGATAATTAAAAAAAAAAGGGAAAACACGTCATTAGTGTTAAAATTATTTATTCATTTAAATTTTTTTCGGAGGAAGGGGGGGGGGGGTTGCAGTTCATCCGAATCAACAGTTGCGCCTGCGCCCCACCCCGAAATTTATTTATTTTATTTTTTTTTTTAATTTATTTCCATATATCCAGCAAGATAAAACTTTCGGCACAAGAACACGAGGCGCACATTTACATCATATTTAATTTTGGAAATTCAATCCCAACGCACCCCCCACCACACACACACACAAAGAAAAAGACTGACGAGCGCTTTCTGCGCATGCGTGCGCACGCACAAACGTGCCTTTCAATGACGGTTAATGAAAGATAGGTGCGTGCCTGTGTGCGTGCACGCAGCAGGGAAACAGAGGGAACTTCCTCCTGAAGTTTGTTTTGGATGGTTTTCCCTCAGAGTTTCGTAGCGGAGACGCGTCTGATTTAAAAAAATAAAAAGAAATTCATTGAATTTCCAAAAGATGAGATTAACGTCCGCGGTTTTCTCCACCAATCACGCGACCAAAGCCGGCGCACGCTATTTGTCGAGTCCTTCGCGCGCGCCCGCCAGCCGACCAATCAGCTGCCAGAATTCGGGGAAGCTGAGCTCTCCGTCCTGGTCCTCGTCCAGGGAACTCATGAGTCTGTCCGTGGCCGCGGGGTCAGCTGAGTTCTTGGGGGAAAACAGGAAGACATTAAATAACGATGACAGAAAAACATTTAAAAAAAAAAGAATAGCCTTGGCATGAGGGAGTGACTTCGAGAAAGAGGGGATTTCTCCTTCTTTTTTTTGTTGACAGCCTATAAATTCACAGCAAAAAGCGGGTTTTGATGCAGAGCGCCTACTTTGTCGCCACCTAGTGGTCGAGATGAGTACGACACCCATGCGAAAACGGAATTTTCCACCTTGGGGAGAGTCAGGCTGGAGTTACCTCATCCTGCCCCGGTGGTCCGCTCCTTACAGTGTTTACAAAAAGGAAAAAAAAAAAGAAAGAAAGAAAACGAGTGAAGATGATTGGAGAGGAGAGAAGAAGAATATTTATAAAAGAAAAAAAACGTTTCTTTTTTTTTTGCGAGGAAACGCTCCTCCAAACCAGACTTGAGGGCGAAGTAAAATGAGAAAATGTCTTACCTACTCGTCTACCCTCTTAAAAGTTTAAAATTCTCTCAACATAAATCAATATGCATGAATGTTGTTGTTCTGTTTGTTCACGTTATTTTTCTGAGTAAAAGAACAAAACTACAAAGTAGTCTGAGTCATAGGTAATTACACACTTCGGCAGAGAAAGCACCAACGTGGCTTCCAGATGAACATTTTGGGAGAGCGCTGCCTTTTTGAAGGCTTTTTCTTCTTTTTCTTTTTTTCTTATTCACCAGATTTAAAGCACATTTGCAAGACATCATTTCCTGCCCGTGCCCCTCTATGCAAAGTACAATTTCCAGTATGGCCCACCGCCAACAAAAGGGTACTCCAGCTGGCTGACAGAAAGTCATTACTGCTTTTTATCGGTTTTGAAAACGATCAGGGTATTTCCTGCACCTGACAGAGCATGGAGTTGTTTCTTTTTCAGTCATAAGTTGCAGACACGGAGTTGGTTTTGAGTGGCCAGCGTAAACCCCCACCGTTACGCAGGAAGGATGTTCTTTTGCCGTGAAACTGGAGGGCGAGGGAGTTCTCGAGCCAGGGGCCTGAGGTTCCCCGGCGGCGGCAAAGACTTCGAGCCACCGGGTTCGTTTGGATCAGCTTGTCAACTTGACTTAAAGGATATTTAGCCCCAAAAACATGTCCATCAACGTCATAAGACATGTCTTTGACATTGAAGGAATCAATTCAGCGTAAGAAAGACGCCAATTTAACATTAAAAAGGCGTCGATTAGCATCAAAAGACATGGCTTTAACATCATAAGAAATCAATTCAGCATCAAAAAATTGTCAATCAACATGATAAGACAAAGTTTTAACCTCAAAGGAATCAATTCAGCGTAAAAAAAGATGCCACTTTAACATTAAAAAGATATCAATTGACACTAAAAGATGTAGTTTTAAAATCAAACACATCAATTCAGCATCAAGAAGGTGTCAATTGTGATCATAACACGTAGTTTTAACATCTATGGAAGCCGTTATCAACTTTTTATCTATTTCAAAACAGCCCATGATTAGCATCAGCTCATAAAATCTATGGAAAAAAAAAATCAAACAAATAGGAAACCCAATTGAGCTCTAAGACAGTAATAAGCACAAAAGCCCATGGCTTTCGTCGATTTGTTACCTGGACCAGGTTGGGAAGCTCGGACGTGACCAGCTTCTGGAACTCGTCCCTGTTCAGGGTGTCGGACGAGCCGTCGCTGGCGGCGTACGACTTGAAGCGAGCCACGATCGTGGCGATGGCCGACTCCATGGCCGGGGCAGGGGGAGCACCTGGAGGAAATGACTTCGGACGAGAACCGCCGGCCAACTTCAACCCTGGAGGGAAATAAAAATCATCTCGTGAGCTATCTGGCTGCACAAACAGTTCAGAAACGTGTCAGCAAAGTGTAATAAGAAAAAAAACTAGAAGCACACACATTGATCCACATAGGGGAAATTCGATTGTCACAGCAGCGCGACAGTAACAATATCGATAAATATGGATATAGATATAAATAAATAAAAATACCAGAGAATTTAAAGGACAAAGACAGAAGCAAGGAGAAGAACAGATAACACAGTGACAACGACAAGATAGTTAACATGAGAAAAAAAAAAAAGCTGGCAGAATGGCAACAACAAGGGTAAAGATAGGTAAACCAAAAGGACAAAAATATGAATACAAAATGACAAAAACAACCATAAATTGGTTGAGGACATTGGTTGGATGAGGACAGGGCATGTGTGAAAAAAGTAGCAGTCGTTGTAAATAGAATAAAACGAAACTAAATACAATAAATGAAAGTAATAAATTAATCAAATGAAAAAAATTGTTAACAGAATAAAAAGGAATAGGTAGCATAATGGCAATGAGGGTAAAGATAGGTAAACAAATGACAAAAACAAGGATAAAAATAAGTGAAAAATGACAAAAGCATGGATGAGAAAAGATAAACAGGATGAGGTAAATAGGTAAACAAAATGACATCAACAAGGATAAAAGTAGGTGATAAAAAGACAACAGCAAGGATAAAAATAGATAAACAGGATGAAGACAGGGCAAGTATGGAAATAGCAGAGCAGTAGAAGTAGTAGGCACATGCAAAGCCCTATTGCTGTTTGATTCAGTTGTTTTTAACTGCAGAGAGAAAGGACAGGTGAAATATTCAGAAAAAAAGGAATTGAAGAGACGAGAAAAGGCCGTTAATCACGCAAGTGGAACATGTGCAAAAAACCTTTTTAGAATTTACGACGTCCGGCCTTGGCCGAGCGAGAAATCTGATCTGAGATGCGACCCGTCGACGCAAATCACACCCTCGCCCTCCGACCTCCGCCTGCGAAGGAGTGAATCAACTCTGCGGCAACTCTTTTTCTGAGCGCCGCGATCAATCATTCGCTCCCTTTTCGATTTATCTATTAACAGCTTCCCGCTCTTTTTTTTTTTTTCTTCTTTTGGTTTATCATTTTTTCCATATCCGGAGTGTAACAATGTAACCGGTAGATTTCCCCCGGCAGAGTCAATCATCTCCCATCTCTGAACATTGACGTTTTGGTCGGTTTGAGGAAAGCACCCTCTTTTTTTATTCTTCGTCTTTTTCCGGAGTTGGTGCTGCTGGAATGAAACGTTGCACGGAGCAGAAAGAGGCTCATAAATCAGGTATCATTGTATGAGCCAACGTGCAAAAAGTGAAGCGCACACACAATTTCTATAGTTTTCATGTTGGTAAAATAAAAACAAAATACAAGAAAAGAAAATAAATAAAATGCCCAATTTTTTTATAAAAAAATAAATAAAATAAATAAAGTAATGAATAAAGAGCAATAAAATAATGAATGAACAAACAAAATACAACAAAATAATGTAAAGAATCAATAAATTAAATGAAAAATAAAACCAATCTAAATACAATAAAAGAAAGTAAGAAATTAATAAAATGAAAAAAAAAATGTGTATATATATATATATATATATATATATATATATAAAGAAATCTGGTTCAAACCGGAATCCTGATTATCTTTTAACAGTTGTTATTTCTCAGATGTTCTTCCTTCCCAATCATTATGCTGTGATTTCTGGCGGCGACTGTAGACACACACTGCCAGAATTGAAAGATAACACTGCGCTGCCACCCAACAAAAACACACACACACGCACTCACGCACACAACCCATCCATCACTCATTGACCACCAGCGACCAAAGACCGAGTGGAACACCTTTTTCCACAGCTTTTTTTTTTTTGTCTGTCCAGGTTCACTGGTTTGACCCCTCTCCATGGTGTCTCTGTGTGTGTGTGTGTGTGTGTGTGTGTGTGTCGGGGTGGGGAGGGGTTACTTTCAGTAACTAACCCAGGATATGATAATGTTGATATCATATAAAATGAACAAATAAATACACTGCACTACAGGGCATGATGGTGGCGCTGTGGTTGGTGCTTCCTCTTCCTCACACCGAGAGTCCTTGATTCGATTCCAGTGGGGTTTCCTGTGTGGAGTTTGCATGGTTTTCTGGGTTTCCTACAGGTTCTCCGTTTTCCTCCCGCAGACGAATAACGTACACTTAATTGCCCTGATGTTGTGTGAATGGTTGTATGTCTGTCACTGTTCAGTTGGCTGCCCCTCATCACTGGACTCTCGGCTGCAGCTCATCACTGGCATTCAACTCTCCTTTATTAGAACCAGCTGCACATTCACCCCTTTTGCAGATTGTTGTTTGCCATGCGAGACTCTCCAGCGTCCTCCCCCTGTCTTCCAAGTACCGACCTTGCCTGTCCCAGATTCGCCTTCTTCTCTTCCAAACCCAAGTGTCCTCCTGCTTGCCTTCCCTTCTTCGGTTCCCCTGCCTCGTTGGCACAATGTGATCACAAACTGCTCTCTTTCCAACAGAGCCTGAGTAAAGTCTCTGAACTCTTTCACTGTTGGTGCAGAGTCGTTGTTGTCATGATGGGCTCCATACCCCTCATCCTCTGCAAAATCAGTTTCAAGAGAATCGAGAACGGGCTCGGACAGGATGAGCTGCGAATGGAGGAGATTGCAGCGCCTTCGCAGCCCTCCCTGCCCTGATGTCAAAGTGTTCTGGTTCCCTTCCCGGGGTCTCCCGCTTTGACTCTGCCGTAGCCCAAGATGGTTGTGGAGCATTGGGTGGGAGCCCCCCAGCAGTTTAGGGGGAATCCTGAGCTCTGCGGGCCGTTTCTGGCCATCTGCTCCTTGCTCTTCAGCCTGCAACCTCACGTTTACTATCGAGAAAGCCAAGGTGGCATATGTTATCAGCAGCCAACAGGCAGAGCTCTCTTCTGGGGAACCCCTGAGAGGGAGAAGTGAACCCCCGCATGAGCATCATCCCAGGCCTCGTCCGAGGAGCTATGCAACGATTTTAGGATAGGAGCTTCCAACCCTGAAGCCACCCATGATCTGCTCTCTCAACAGGGAAACCAGTCAGTGGCCAATTTTTCTATCGACCTTCTGTGGACCAGGGCCTGCCCGGGGGTCTGGAAAACCACAGCTCTGCGCGATGCCTTCCTGCCCGGTCTGGCTGACGATATGAAAGATGAACTAATTTCCCAGCTGCGACTGCCGACACTTGTTGAGATTGTAGAACTCTCCATCCAGCTTTACCTTCGCATTCAATTCTGATAGAATGAGAGCGGCACCATAAGGAGAACCTCTGCATGTACTGTGGTCAAGCTGGCCCTTTTATTTCCCACTTCCCTGTAAAAGACAGGGGTCAACAGTAAACAAGGAAGTCCTGGTGAGTCACATGACAGCAAAATCTTACTTCTTGAACATATGTACCCTATTCCAAGTCAAACTCCTCCTTCTTGGTGGGGGACATACCCTATCCACCTTCATAGACTCAGGTGCAGAAGCCAAAATGATGGCTGGGAACTTAGCCACACAATTGGGCCTAGAGAGGGGCTTGCTGGACACCCCGATCCCCACCGAGGCCCTTGATGATTATCCGCTGGCTATTGTCACTCACCGGACTTCTCCAGTTCACATGCTGTTCTCGGATAACCATGAGAGCCTTCAGGTTTTCATCCTGCCTTCCTTTGGTCCTGGGCCCCCCTCGGCTCCGTTGACACAGTCCCAAATCATCTGGGCCACCTTAGAGCATCTCCTTCCACAAGGTTTGCCTTAAAGATGCCTTCATTCCACAGTGGACTACACACTCCAGTTCCAGTCCTGACTTGACTGGAGTTCCTGCCAAGTACCCTGATTTCCAGAAGATGTTCAATAAGACTATGGCAATTTCATTACCTCCTAATCGCCCATATGATAGCTCCATTGACTTGAGGCCTTGCACTTGACCTCCCAGGGGGTGTCTATACGCCTTCTCTTCTCCAGGGTGAGAGGCCATGGAGTCTTACATAATGAGACTCTGGCTGCTGGGATTCTTCGTCATCTCCTGCTGGAGCATGATTTTTCTTCATGAAGGACAAGACCCTGCACCCCTGTATCGATTACCGAGGCCTTAGTACCCTCTTCCTCTCATATCCTCAGCTTTTGAGTCACTTCTGGGGGCAGTGGTCTTCATTGGTCAATGAAATCCTCAAGGACCTGATAAATAAGTTCATCTTTTTATATTGGATGATGTCTTATATTTTCAAGATCCCTCAGGGAACACATCCAGCACATCCAGATAGTCCTCCAATGCCTGCTGGAAAACTCTCTTTTTGTCAAAGCAGAGAAGTGTGACTTTCACACACGCTTCGCGTCCTTTCTGGGTTATATTGTGGCCAAGGAGTCTGGAAGTCTATGGCATAGGCGAAAGACATTATGAGCGCCCTGTCTCAGGTCCAGGAGCCTGGAGGCAGGTGTGCAGTGTTGCTCCTCTCTGCTTGTTGCAGACAGCTGAAGGGCGTGTCTCTCAGGCAGATGTGCCCTTGTTGTCAGCAACAGTCTCTGGAATGGGAGGGGGATGTCGCGGGGAAGGTCCAGTTGCTCGGGGCTGTAACAGCAAGACTCCCTTCTGTTGGTCCCAATCTGCAGGTACTGCTTTTCAGACTTTGAAGGATCGTTTCAGCTCTGCGTCAATCCCTGAGGTCCCTGATACAGAGTGACAGTTTGTCGCGGAGGTAGAAGCATCGGACGTTGGTGTAGGCGATGTACTGTCCCAGCACTCGGCCAGTGACCAAAAAGGCACGGTGGGAGTCATCTTCATTCAATTATTGACCTGGTTCCGCCATGTTAAACTTGACGCTCTGTCACAACAATTCCTTGAGAAGGAGGATGACATCGGCTCTTCTTACTCTATCCTCCTGTCCCCTTGCATGATGGCATCCCTGACGTGGGTAAATTGAGGAAGGGTGAGCGCCGCTACAGAGAGTCAGCCTTGCCGGAGTGCCTGTCCAGCAGGTAACTTGTTTATGCTTGCAGCGCATCAACAAGGAGGATAATGTCGACGCTTGCCCGGTCTGCAACCAGCACAAGGCCTCCCAGGCTCTTGGAACTCCTCCGGGTGCCCCATCGTCCTTAGTCCCATATCTCTTTAGACTTTGTTACAGGCCGACCACCATCACAGGGCCATACTGTCATCCTGATGGTGATGGACCATTTCAGTAAGATGGGGCACTTCATTCCCCTGCCCAAGCTCCCATCAGTAAAGGACACGGCTGAGCTGGTCCTCTCTTACGTCTTTTTCCTCCACAGCCCTCCTAGTTGTCTGACTGGAGACCCCAGTTGTCATTGGTTCTCTGGATGGAAACTTTGCGCCCTTATCGGGGCTTCTCCCAGCCTGTCTCAGGGGTTCCAGCCCAAATTCAACAGCCAGCACTTTTGTGCATGGTCTCCTCCCACCCTTTGTCCTCGACAGACGTTAGGGCAGACCTGGGCATTTTACGGCCCGCGGGCCACATACGGCCCGTTAGGCGTCCCTGTCCGGCCCACGGCCCGCCAGTCATAAATAGGTATTTTGGTGTGGATGCAACGCAAGTTTTTTATTTTGAAAGGGCTTAGCGCATTGTTACTGAGTTCATGAACAGTCATGTTGTTGCTGCTGTCTGCACAGTGACGGGTGATGCTAGCAGTTTTCAACAAGACATGGACAGCGAAATTTTTGTTTACACAGGTCAAAGGTAACGCCGTGTGTTAAGTTTGTGGTGCACGGGTGGCTGTGTTAAAGGACTACAATCTCCATCGTCACTATGTAACCAAACACGAAGAGAAATACAAGAACTTTTCAGATAAAGAGCTCGCCACTGAGTCGTCTGTATTGCTAGCCAAGTTGGAAACTCAACAAAATCTTTTAAAAAAACGCTTGGCATCCAGAGTTGCAGCAGTCAAGACAAGTTTTGTCATATCCCACAAGATCGCTAGAAAGAGCAAACCATTTTCTGACGGGGAGTTTATTAAGGAGTGTTTGGTGGACTCATCTGCGCTATTATGTCCCGAAAAAAATTCGCTTTTGAGAACATCTCGCTCTCCCGCCGTACCGTGACGAGAAGGATGGAGGACATAGCGAAAAACCTATAGCGACAACTGAAGGACAGCGTGAACGACTTTGAGTACTTTTCCCTGGCTTTGGATGAGAGCGGTGATATACAGGACACTGGCCAGCTGCTCATCTTCGTGCGCGGCATCAACGCAGACTTCAGAATCACGGAGGAGCTGGCAGGCATGCGGTCAATGAAAGGTACAACAACGGGGAACGACCTCTTAACGGAGGTAAATGTCTGTCTCGAAAACTTGGGACTGAAACGGGACAAATTGGTGGGCGTGACAACAGGTGGCTGTCCAAATCTCACAGGGCAAAAAGTTGGTCTTTTAAAGAGAATCTAGGACGAAGTGGCAGAAAAGAACCCTGAGCAGAAATTAACTTTTTTTCATCAGGAAGTGTTGTGCAAGTCAGTGTTAAAATTGAATCACGTTGTTGAAGTTGTAACTACAACAGTAATCTTCATGAGAGCAAGAGCTCTGAATCACAGACAGTTTGTTTCACTTTTAGAGGAAACTGAGACTCCGTGACATAGGCTACCATACAGCTGTCAGGTGGCTCAGTTTGGGAAGAGTGCTGAAAGGCTTCTGGGAGAGAAAGGGAAAGGCTATCCCTCAGCTTTCACAGGCAGACTGTAGATGTGACTGCTCAGGTGAATGAACTAAATGTCAAACTGCAAAGCAAGGGACTTTTTGTACATGAAATGTACATCGCAGTCAAGGCTTTCAGTAGAAAGTTGCAGCTTCTGTCAAGCCAACTGAGGGATAATATTCTCACTCGCAGGCTAACACTGAAGCAAGCTACACCATCAGCAGATCAGCTCCACAGGTACTCAGCCATGTTAGACGCCCTACATGTTGAGTTTTCAAGGCGATTTCAAGACTTTAAATCAGTTGAGAGTGAAATGCACATGGTTCTGCCTGCACTTCTCCCTTCACTTGCAGTGTTGATAATGCATCCAGTGATGTTTGATGAGTGAGTCAGTGATGAGATTTCAATGCACTTGTTAAAGCCCAAGACAGATTGGACTTTTCTTACTGAGCAAGTAAACCGAACTATAAGAATTAACATCACTTATTGCTAATGTATAAAGTTGATCAGTTGTTCATCTTTAAATAATACTTTTATTGATCTCACAATGGAGAAATTCCCTCGTTACTTAAGACACAACATTTCAGTTGTGAATAGATTAAAAAGTTAAAAATAAAATAAAAATGTGATAGTATGATTGTGTTTGTTTTATTTCAACTATTACTTTTATAGAGTTATTAATAATTCCCTCTTCAACCTAAATGACAATTTATACATTTTTATAAATATTTATAGAATATTTTTATTTCGGCCAAAGGATGCGGTTGCCTTCCCGGGAACTTTCATTTAGCGTTGAATCCAAGTATGAATCAAAATTCGAGATCCAGAAAGTCATCAACCCGGCAGCAGTTTGACAAAAGCTCCCTCGATCCATAAGATTCCTTCCCACCTTCTTTGTATAGAAGGTCAAACTGACAGCAATAGCCCACATCGACGGTGCCTGCAGCTCCTTCGCCACCTTACCCTCGCCTCATGGATGGAGGACTCACCTACGAGGTGCGTTGCATCGTCTGCTCCCGCTGACGTGGTAGAAACTGCCAGTACCTCGTCAATTGGGAGGGCCTGGAGGAGAGATCCTAAGTTCCCGCTTGACACATTCCGAATCAGAGCCTCATTTGGGACTTCCACCGGCAACATCCAGACCAGCCCCCTCACGAACAGCGGCAAATGGCTTTGGACTGCTAATCAGGGGAGGAGGCAGTTTCTGCAGAGGGAGAGTACCCATTGGCAAGCTCACCACGCTCACAGCTTTTTCTCCTTTGTGACATCTAGCCTACCCTTGAAGGGGGATTCTGTCACAGGTCAATCCTCTCACTTAAAGGCTGCGCCTCATCGCTGGACTCACAGCTGCAGCTCATAACTGGCAATCAACTCTCCCATTTAAGTAATTGTTCCACTCACCCCTTTGCCAGATTGTTCTTTGCTGTGTGACTTTCCAGTGCCTCCCAGTACCAACCTTCTTTGTCTTCGATTCCCCTGCTAGGCCTGTACGCTGTGATCATGAACTGCTCTCCTTCCACCTGAGCCTCAATAAGATCTTTCACTTTTGCCGTGGAGTCATCATGACTGCGATTTGGTCAACACACCTCCCCTAACAATGTCTACATTCTGTGTGAAAGGTTGTATGTCTCTACATGATAGGTGAATGGTTGTATGTCTCTATGAGATCTACAGGCGCCCCTCCAGGCTGAACCTCGACTTGCGCCCAATGACAGCTGGGACCCTCAGTGCAGGATAAGAAGTTTAGATAATAGAATAACAAACTGCAGACCTCAGTCGCAGACAAGTCGATGACTCACAGGTCGATATGGATCTGCCCCCCCCTGTGGACAGATGGGTGTCATGGCAGGCAATGTGGTTGACCTCAGCACACCTGGAAGACACAGCTGGTGAGGAAAGAAATGACGCAACCCTTTTTAAACAGCATAATATTCAGGGGGAACTCACCTTCTTCCTGGAAAAATCCATGAATTATCTATGGATCAATTACATCAGCTGGGCCTCTGACTTTAGCTGATGTTTTTTTTTGCTTTATCCATATATCAAGTGACATCCCAATTCGCTAGAAGTTTTAACAGACATATTAAAACAAGTGTTTTGTCATTGTCTTGGCACCAACTGTGTTGAAATATGAGTTTTATGATATATACAAACATGTACACATCTTCTTCTTCTTCTTTTCCTTTCGGCTTTTCCCTTTCCCTTTTCCCACAGCGAATCAACCTTCTCCATCTAACCCTATTCTCTGTATCCTCCTCTCTCACACCAACTACCTTCATATCTTCTCTCACTACGTCCACAAATCTTCTCTTGGGTCTTCCTCTAGACCTCCTGCCTGGCATCTCCAATTCCAGCATCCGTCTACCGATATAGTCCCTATCCCTCCTCTGTACATGACCCAACCATCTCGGTCTGGCTTCTCTGACCTTCTCTCCAAAACATCTAACGTGCTGTCGCCCTGATGGACTCACTCCTGATCCTATCCATCCTCGTCACTCCCAAAGAGAACCTCAACATCTTCATCTCTGCTACCTCCAGCTCTGCTTCCTGTCTTTTGTTCAGTGCCACTGTCTCCAAACCATACAGCATCACTGGTCTCACCACTGTTTTGTAAACCTTTCTTTTCATTCTTGATGATATTCTTCTATCACAAAGAACCCCTGAAACTTTTCTCTACCAATTCCAACCTGCTTGAACCCGTTTCTTAACCTCTTTTCCACACTCACCGTTGCTCTGGACTGTTGACCCTAAGTACCTGAAATCCTCCAACTTCTTGATCTCCACTCCCTGCAGCCTCACTGTTCCACCCAGGTTCCTCTCATTCACACACATATATTCTGTCTTGCTGCGACTAACCTTCATTCCTCTCCTTTCCAGAGCAAACCTCCACCTCTCAAGACATTCCTCAACCTGTTCCCTGCTCTCACTACAGATCACAATATCATCTGCAAACATCATGGTCCTTGGAGATTCCTGTCT
>CAAKHD010007561.1:6824-33563 GCA_901007705.1 Fistularia tabacaria
GGTGTGTGCGTGTGCGTGTGTGCGTGTGTGTGTGTGTGTGTGTGTGTGTGTGTGTGTGTGTGTGTGTGTGTGTGTGTGTGTGAGAGGGGGGGTTAGTAGGCCATACATATCAAACGCTGCGGAGAAGCACGGGGAGCAGGACGTGCTGATGATGAAACAGGGTGATATTGCCTTTTTCTAAGTGTTCATGCATATTTGCCGTACAGTAGGCCAGGATGGCGTCGCCTTCGGGCCTCGCTCTAATTGCAGGGAACATTCCAGATCTTCCCTTTTTTCCCCTCTGTCTCACGCACACACACACACACACACACACACTTTCTAACCCTCTGCAGCGCCATCCGTGGCCCCCCAGTCCATCAGGGTCTCCGCCGTGTCGCCCTCCTCGCTGGAAGTGACCTGGGACGTCCCCCCGCTGGAGACGCAGAACGGACTCATCCAAGGATACAAGGTGGGGGGAGAAAAGAAAACCGCGCTCCGAGCTCGCCGTCGGGTTTCCTCGGTAGCGGACCGGAGAATTAAGTCGGAGAGAGAATCTGAATATCCTTTAATGGTTTCAATATCACCGCCGGGCCGGTCCGGTCCGGTCTCGCCGCCCCTCCCCTTCCCACCCTTTGCTCTTAGTAGTTCAAACACAAGGTTATCTGTCCCGCTTTGGACACATTGATTTCTGCGGGAGCCGAGGAGAAAAGACGGGAATGTAATATTTGCAGAGCGGAGGAACGAGACGGGCGAGCGATCCCGCCGGAATCCCGATGAGACGGGGGAGGATTGGGGGAATACGTTTAAAGCGAGGGGGGTTGCGGACAGGGGGTTAAGGAGATTAAGAAGCGAGGGGGAGAGCAAAGAAAGAATGTTTAATGAATCTATAGGTTCTGACTGGCTTTAACTCCGGGTCGGACCGAGCGATCGTTCCCGGACCCGTCGCTCGCCCCTTCCGGCGGCAGTAACAGGTGGCGTGACGCGCATTCGCTCGTCATGTGGGACGGCCACGGGCAGAAACACCCTCTTTTTTTTTTTTTCTCCTCTCTTTTAATCGCAGCTTAAGATCTTAAATCAACACTTCAAATAAAGAGGCGCCTGGAATTCCATTTAAGGTGCCCGATCTTATCAAATCATATCACGATCCGCTCCGGGTTTCTCGGCAACTTTAAATAGTTTTGTTGGAATAATCCCGATGGTATCGCGCTCCCGCCGAATGTCAAAGCAGACCCTCTGAACATCAGAGCGCAGAGGATTACAGAGGCCGTCCCTCCACGTGAAGGTCTGAGGGAACGGCCTCCTTTCATGCTGCAGGTCTCCATGACATTATCACCCACGTGGTCATTGTGAGACCCGATGGACGCAGAGATGGAGGAGCGATACGACCTCCTGTGGAGGTTCAGCATAGAGATAGGAAAACAAAACCAACACAAGTCTCCTTGCTCTCCATGTTTGGGTTCCTCAGGGTTCTCCGGGTTCCTCCCGCAGTCCTAACCCGAACCCCACGTTGTCCAGGATTGTGAATGAGAGGCTGAATGGCTGTTTGTCTGTTGACGTGAATGAGTGAGTGAATGATTGTACGTCCATATATGATCTACCAGTGAAAGGGTGAGTGGTTGGAGGTCTGAATTACATGAATGACAGAGTGAATGGTTGTTTGTCTCAATACAAAGATGAATGAAAGGGTGAATGGTTGCATGTCTTTATGTTGGAATGAGAGGGTGAATGTTGCATGTCTTTATGTTAGAAAGAGAGGGTGAATGTTGCATGTCTTTGTGCTGGAATGAGAGGGTGAATGTTGCATGTCTTTGTGTTGGAATGAGAGGGTGAATGTTGCATGTCTTTGAGTTGGAATGAAAGGGTGAATGTTGCATGTCTTTATGTTAGAAAGAGAGGGTGAATGTTGCATGTCTTTATGTTGGAAAGAGAGGGTGAATGTTGCATGTCTTTATGTTGGAATTAGAGGTTGAATGGCTGTTCGTCTACTGACGTGAATGAGAGGGTGAATGGTTGTATATCTCAATATGATATGAAAGGGTGAGTGGTTGGAGGTCTGTATGTGATGTAGGGTGGAATGAAAGGGTGAATGGTTTTGTGTCTCCATATTACATGTGAATGAGAGGGTGAATGATTGTATGTCTATATATGATCTACGAGTGAAAGGCTGAGTGGTTGGAGGTCTGTCATAAATGACAGAGTGAATGTTTGTACAGATATGAATGAGAGGGTGAATGGTTGCATGTCTTTATGTTGGAATGAGAGGGTGAATGGCTGTCTATGGACGTGAATGAGTGAGAGAATGGTTGTATGTCTTTATACGACGTGCGAATGAGAGGGTGAATGTGAACGTATCTCTGAATGTGTCGCTGTGACGGACGTTTCCAGGGTGAACCCGGCCTCTCGCCCAATCACAGCTCCTGTAGCCCCGAGTGCAGGATAAGCGGTATCGATAATGAACGCATGAATGAATGACAAACACCACACCAGGCATGAAGTAGCTTCCACATGAAAGTAGCTACATACGGCGAGTCGTCCCTCCTTCCATTCAGCAGCACGTCGCTTTCAAATGTCGCCGTCGTCCGACTCTCGTCCGACCAGGCCCTCCCCGCCCTCCGCGACGACCCCGTTTGTCCCCGGCTACCTTGAATCCAATGGTAAAATGATCCCGCCGCTACATATTGATATTGACCGGCTGCGCAAAGAAATCCCTCGCCCATCAATAGCCGTCCCCGTCCTGCCCCCCCGTGCCCGACCGTGACGGTCTAACTCTGACTGACACTTCATGAATGCTTATTACATCTCCTCGCCGCTCCATCCGCACCTATTAGCACAATTTCCGGACCTGATGGCGGCGCGCGGGTTTGTTTACTGCCGAGTATTCCCCGCGCAAACATGTCCTCCAGCGGATCTCTTAAAAACCGTCAAAGTTGGGCTTACAGCAGATTAAACTCGGGGGGCAGTTTTAATGGCGGCTGTAAACACTCGTCTGTATACCAGACGCTCCTTCCGTTCATTTCAAATGCATGAGGCAGCGCGGCGGCGGAGTTCTCCGGGCCGTCGCATCAGATACCGCCGGGGAGAGCCGAGGCCGTTCCCCTCGGCCGACCGGCCGCCTGCCTCCGCTGTTTCCCGCCACATTCAGCCTGTCATTTCCAAACTGCACATTTAACGCGAGCAGCCGCGTGTGTGAGGAATATTAAAGTTGGCGAGCAGCTCCGGGCGGCGGGCGAGCTTCCGTTCGGGCTCCGCAGATATAAGATACGACGCGTGTCGCCTCCGGATACTCGCGTCATTTGTAATCGTTAGGTCCGGGCTGCCGCGGACGATAGCCGGATCTGTTGAGGGCGCGGCGCTTTGCCGGGTCTGAGACGCGGCCCATCACAGCTCTGCGGAAGATCGAAGGGATCGGACGGGCGGCGGCGTAGCGGATCGCCTCTCGCGCACGCACACAGCGAAGAGGTCGGCGAAGATGTTGCGTATTCACAGCGGGACGTTCTTCCCTCCGGTCGGAAAACATGCACAAATAAATCGTCGTTGCAGATCCACTACTGGGAGCGGGACAAGCAGAACCAGACGGAAAAGGTGAAGGTGATCTTCGTCCCGGACACCCGCCTGCACCTCAGCAACCTGACCAGCTACACTCCGTACCTGGTCACCCTGACCGCCTTCAACACGGCCGGCGACGGCCCGCCCAGTGACCCTCGAGGAGCGCGGACGCTGCAGTCCGGTACGGATCGGCGTTCGGTCGCGCTTCGGCGGAAAAGCAAATCAGCAGGCGTCTCTTCGCTTCACTCCCGTTTTCCCTTCCCTCCGTCCGCAGCTCCCAGCCAGCCCAGCCACCTATCCTTCTCCGAGGTGACGGGAGGAAGCGTCAACGTGTCCTGGGGAGCTCCGCTGACCCCGAACGGACAGCTGGAGGGCTACAGGGTCACCTACCAGCCCACCGCGCCCATACAAGGTAAGCGCACTCGTGCTGCAGAGAAGCTGGCGAGCGCAGGACTCGCGCGTCACACGTCTTCCGCTGTCTCCGCGAGCAGGAGTGAGCAAAGTGGTGACGGTGGACGTGAAGGGCAGCTGGCAGCGCTGGCTGAAGGTTCGGGATCTGATCAAAGGGGCCACGTACCGCTTCAGCGTGCAGGCGCTCACCGTCAGCTACGGACCGGCCGTGCAGGCCAACATCACCGCTCAGCCCGTGCAAGGTAAAATACGCAGCGTCGCGTAAATACAAAAGATGCAGAGTCTTCTTCTTTTCCTTGGAGCTGCTCCCATCGGCCAATCGCCTGCCTCCGTCTAACCCTCTCCTCTGCATCCTCTTCTCTCACGCCAGCTAACTTCCTGTTTCCCTTCCCCCGTCCATCCATGAGATGCAAACACTGTAATTATATTAAAATATAGTGGGTCCACCACCCTCTCCATTTGTAAAGACTTATAATAATTATAGTTTTTTGTTATTTACATGATCATTTTTATTGTTAGAATAGAATAATAAATGTAATTATTATTATAATATATTCAAGTAAATATAGATAGATAGATAGATAGATAGATAGATAGATAGATAGAAAGATAGATAGATAGATAGATAGATAGATAGATAGATAGATAGATAGATAGATAGATAGATAGATAGATAGATAGATAGATAGATAGATAGATAGATAGATAGATAGATAGATCGATATTATATTATATTATATTATATTATATAATACTATATAAAAGTGTCCTGCCTAGTAATGAATTATTAATATTATTTATAGAGAGAATGAATGGATTATCCTTTGTATTTTAATGTAATTATAATAATAATAACAGTAAAAATGATGTTACTCCTACTATTATTATCATATTAAATTTATTGTTAATAATATTGTTTCATTCGTTTGTTGGTTCGTTAGTTAGAATTAAATGCTCTACAAAATAAATACAAATATATGTGTGCGTGTGTTTATTCCCGTTGAGCAAAAGCATTTAATTCGGCCTTAAATTTGTTTTTCTTTTGAATCAGGTTACAATTGTGTTTGGGGATTTTTGGGGGGAGATTGTGAATTGCTCGACTGACACCCTCCCGATCCCCGCCGGGCCCCCAAGCGTTAATGAAAGCCGCGGCGCAGCTACATGCGGCGGCCCTGACAAGGAGGCCCAGCGCCGGCTCGGTGCTCATCCGCCCTGAAAAGAAAAAAAAAAGTCATAAATAAGTTGGCTTAATATCCCGCATGTACTTGATATTCAAAATACAAACTTATTATCCACTTAACCCAATTTGAGTGGATGATTCCGGAGCAGCTGCATCGAATATCCCTGGTTTCCCCCCCGACGGCTTGTTTTCTACTATTTTTTGTGATGCTTTGGAAAAAAATATAAAGCCAATGTTCTTTTGAATATCAAATGAGTTCTGAGTTTTGGACTAAATAGTTTCCCAGCCGCCCGCCAGCCAGTCTTTCAATAAACGAGGTGCGTCTCCGACTCTAAAACCCGCTCGCCGCCCTTTGATTTGCACGGTGGCGGCGGAACACCGCCAACTAGTGGCTGAGCGGCGCAACTGCAGCCCAAGCCGCTAAAACCTGGACGCAACCGAGTGACTCTGTGTGTGTGTGTGTGTGTGTGTGTGTGTGTGTGTGTGTGTGTGTGTGTGTGTGCGTGTGTGCCTGTGTCGCATCTTCACGTCCTAAATGTGTGTGTTCAGGGCAACCAGCCGATCGGCGGTAATGAATGAGGGCTGTTTTTAAAACAAGCCGTGTGTGCGTGTCCATCTCCACAGGCTCGCCGGGGTCGCCGGTGGAGATCTCCATCACGAAGACCTCCTCCGTCCTCACCGTGCACTGGTCGGAGGGTGACGTCGGCGCGGCGCCCGTGAACGGATACGTCGTGGAGGCCCGAACCTCTGGTGAGAGCGGCGTCTTCACCTCCCGCGCGTCAGCCGGTCCTTTTCTGTCGCCTCGACTGGAAGCCTCGGCGCCAGCCTGCAACCGAAACCACCTCCAGTGCAGCTTCCTCCAGATTCATTAAGACCCGCTGCGCAGATCAAGTCAGCTGCGATTCTCTAATAAGATTATCCGAGGAATAATACAGAAAATGGACGCCTGCGACAAAGTGCACGACTTTGCTGGAGGAGGCTGAGTATAAGTTGCATTTGTAGTATAGGAGCGATGATAGCCGTAATGGTGACCGCGTTCGTAGCTTGATCATCGCCATGACAATCCTTTGACAGTTTTTGTGTTTCCACCGTCATGAAACGATTCTCGACAAAGCACCGTCTCCGCCGTCCTCGTCTGCCTGTCGATCATCCCCCTTCCCTCCCCCCGTAGATGAAGGCGTGTGGGATTCTTTCGTCAGACCCCTCCCGCCCAGCAGCAGGTCCGTCTCGGTGCCGCTGGAGCGCCTGAGGTCGGGGATCAGCTACGAGTTCAGAGTCATCGCTGTTAATCTCCATGGTTACGGACAGCCGAGCACACCCACCGCTGCTCTTGCGGGTAAGCATCTGCGCACGCGCACACACACACACACACACTCACACTCACACACACTGACACACACACACACACACACACACACACACTGGTGGAGCTATCAGGCTAATAAGCTCGGGTTTAGCAAGATGACCAAAGCATGTTTCTGACATCATGTGCTGTTGTCTTTGCTGCCATCTAGTGGCGGTTCGGTGCAACTACAGCGGGCCGAGGACCTGATCTTGGTTCTCCTGCTGGTTGTGGAGTTGAGGGAATCAGCCGTTGTCAGTAGACCAGCTGGGTTCGATGATGAATGAGTAAATGAATCTTGCTCACGCCCCGCTAACGTCTCTCCACCTGCAGCCCTGTCTGACCGTCCGTTCTACGAGGAGTGGTGGTTCCTGCTGGTCATGGCTCTGGTGGGTCTCATCCTGATCATCGTCCTGGTCTTCACGCTGTTGCTGCACGGTCACAGCGCCAAGTACAAGGCTTGCGGCACAGGTGCGTATCTGCTGGGGTGCGCGCACACACACACACACACACACACACACACACACACACACTAATGAAAAGTAGGGATCCAGCCCTCAAAAGAGCTACTAAAAGAGGTTTAAATGCAGATCGCATGATTTTTAAAAGTTTGAGAAACAAAGTTACGACGCTACTCCGGAAGGCCAGGGCTGACTTTCACTTGGAAATAATCAAAACTGCAACAGGGAAGATGTGGCAGTTGTGGAAAAGCGTAAAGAAGAGGGTAGACAAGGAATGGCACTTTAACATTAAATATAAATGGCTCGATTGTTACAGACAGATGAGCAGTTGAAGATGGATGGATGTTACAGACAGTCAGGACATTAGTAACGTTGTTAATGAAAACTTTATCCAGTCTGTACAACCCATTAATAAGAAATTTCCGCGAGATCGGCACAAAGAATTGGCTTTTTAAAAATGTTTTTATTTTATCTATTTATTTAAGCTAGTACAGTTGCAAGTTGTAGTTGTAGTTGTAGATGCTGTACAGTTGTAGTACAGGCCAACAGCTTCCAGAAAAATATGCTGGAATTAAACTGCACCCATTGTCCTGAAGCAGGGAGAAAAAAAAACAAACGCACACAATAAGACAATATTAGCGAATCAGTCACAGGAGTTAAAAAAGAGAAATTCCAAGGAAAAGCACATTCATGGGAGCATGAATGGTTGGGTTTCAACCAATTTTTAAGGACCCCCTTGAATGTAAAGAGGAGGTCCCACGGATCGGTTTGTGCTCCGGCAGATTATTCCATAATGTTGTGCCTCTGATGGATGGACGGCACCATTTGACTGAGTTTAGCCCTGCGCCTTTGCACTGCAGCCCCCCCTGGTTCGTGCTCTGGTTCTCACTCCAGTATCCATTCATGGTGGAGGAGCAAGTCCGTTCGGAACTTTAAAAATAAGGCACGCATCCAGAAACTTCGGATCGATCTCAAAATCTGAAACATTAGATTTGTTTGCAATGTAGCAATCATGAGAATGCAGGGGCTTCCAATCTAAGGTTTGAAGTGTCTTCTTAAACAAGGACGAGTGGCTTCAAAGAGCTCTCCCATGTGTGGGAGCAGGATCTTCTCTACATTATCGAGCTCACGTTCTCGGGACATGCACGGTTTGGACGCTCTCTTCCTATAAATGTATAAAGATACTCTCACCGCTCCAATAACAAGACTGATAAAGCAATCAATAAGTGAAAACACATTTCCTGTCACACTGGAAACAGCCACCATCATTCCAATCCATAAAGGAGGAAATAAACAAGACATTAACAGCTACGGACCAATTTGTATTCTTCCCCGTTATCTCAAAAGCAATAGAAAAAGTGGTCGTTGAACAACCCGCACAACATCTGGAGGATGAAGGCCTTTTGGGTTCCGGGCAAATCCCTCGACCGAAAGCGGCATGTTGCCTTCTCACAGAAACAAGAAAACACAACCTTGACAACGGAGGCGTCGTCAGAACGATATTCTTAGATCTTCGCAAGGCATTGGATGCCGTTAGTCACCCCACTTTACCTGCAAAATCAACAACTTTCAGACTGTCTGCAAACACTCTGGCTTGGATGAAGTCCTACCTGTCCGTCCGGACCCAACGCGTCCGTATCAGCAACTCCACGTCCACCATCACCGCCACTGATATTGGGCCGCCACGAGGCTCCACCATCGGCCCTCTGCTCCTCTCCCTGCATATAAACGACCTGCCATCTGCATGTGAGGATGTCAATATCCAGATGCATGCTGATGACACGGTCGTTTACACCTGGGGAAAGGATGCTCAAACGGGAGCCGATAAACTTACAGCAGCCATGGAGAAGGTGGCAAGATGGCTAAACGACTCTGTTCTCACGTTAAATGTGAAGAAAACAGCAACAATGTACTTTGTAAATAAATATAAAATGTCATCCTTTCCAAATATTACTGTAAAAGGGGAAATAATACAAAATGTCAGTGAATATCGTTTCCCGGGTGTCATTTTAGACCCGACTCTCAGCTCTAAAAACCATATCAAACAGATGTGCCATAGTCTCAAGTACAACATAAAACCGTTCAAATGCATCAGGAGGTCATTCGCACCGGAGGCTGCCCAAACCTGTTTTAACGCAATGATTATGTCCCGTTTTGGTCCCGGGCAACAAGTAAATCTGCTCTGAGGCCATCGGAAACCTTGCACAAACAATCGCCCGAAATCCTCGATCGAAAAAAACCACGACGACACCATCGCTGTTTCGTGCTTCAAAAAATATTGATTGCTAAATTTTGACAACGTTCGAAGATTTGCATCTGTACGAACGGCCCGTAGAATCTTCAGTCGCACTGCACCAGCGCCGCTAAAGCGCTTTGTCCGGTTCACATCTGCCGTGACAACGAGAACCACACCGGCCTCAACCAGGGGGCAGTGTAGCGTAGCCAGGTGTGAAACTGCTTTTGCACGACCATCCTTTTCATAGAAAGTGATGAAGGAATGGAAGGCGCTCGCAACACTCCTGAAGAGTCCACCTGACTATTTTCCATTCACCGCACAACTTAAAAAGTGTCTTTGGAGCCACCAAAGCAGAGCCGGGCGCTGCGTGTGACCCACATGATGACTCAAAGTGTATTCCATTCATGTGCGAGATCGTTTTTATGAACTATGAAATGTGTGCATTGAATTTAGTGTTGGTACATCCAATGTGATGCATGGTGCGTGTTCACACGTGACAGATGTGTTGTTTATGTGTGATGCTGTTAGTGAGTGGTTGTAATGTGCAGGCGTGACGCTGCGTGTGCGGGTCACTGTTCATTTCAAGGACATTCTCTGATTGCATTGCTATTGTATTTATATACACATATTGTTTTTAGATGGCAGGTTATTGCATATTTTATTCATGTAAGCAGGGACTGCAGATGGAAACTCGCTGTGCAGCTATAATCTGGTGCAGAACATCTCTGTCTCTGAGCTTAATGTCTCTGTGCATTGTCCCTTCAAATAAAGAATAAACTAAACTAAACACACGTGGACGTTCAGCTGGAGGACCAGCCCTGGTCTGACTTGCGTCCTCCGAACCCAGATGAGATGTTTCATGTTTATTATGACATGTTTAGTAAATCGCGCCTGACGGACACTCCCAGCGTCATTTTTTCCCGCGGCGAGTCGCGTCTCCTGAACTCACCGCCGGCGTCTCCTGCTCCCTCAGGGAAGCACGCGTCCACGGTGGAGGAGTCCGTGACGCTGGACAACGGAGGTTTCACCGCCCTGGAGCTCAACAGCAGGACGCTCAACACCAAAAACTCCTTCCTCAAGAAGAACGGGACCAGGTCCGCACACACACACACACAAACACACACACACACTCATCCAAGATGCATCTACTCAAGTGTGTGTGTGTGTGTGTGTGTGTGTGTGTGTGCAGGTCTCCTCCCAGGCCCAGCCCAGGAGGTCTGCACTACTCCGACGAGGACATCTGCAACAACTACAACGGCGCGGTGCTGACGGAGAGCACCACCCTCACCGAGAAGCCCACCGAGGTCTCTGAGTCGGAGGTATCTCTGTCTGTCCTGTGGCTCTCCCCCCAGGGCCCTGGCCCCTCAGCCGGGGGCCTCCACGCCTGCTCTCAGCGAACATCTGGCATCTCACCGGCCAGCCTAGCCTCTAACGTCCCTCTAAGTCAAGGAGCTAAAGGCTCAGGGCTCAAACGCTCCGTGGAGGAACCTGCAGGAGGTTCATATCAGACCCTGCATGGTCCAGACGTGTGAATGGTTGTACGTCTCTATATGTGGCCCTGTGATTGGTCCAGGGTGAACCCCGCCTCTCGTCCGATCACAGCTGGGATAGGCTCCACCCCCCCCACCCCACCCCCACCTACCAGTGCAGGTGTAGAGAATGAATGGATGAATGAGTTGTTTTAGAAAACAGAGAAAAACCCTCCGCTGAGAGGGAACCACCTTCGGCCACGTCTCCGTGTGCGGAGGCGGTTCACCTCCCGTCACCTCCCATCTGTCTTCGTCACTTCCTGTCACGCCAGCGTCTCGTCTGCGATGAAGCGGCACACGCTGACCCCAGCCATGTGTGTGTGTGTGTGTGTGTGTGCGCAGCTGACAGACAGCGACTACGAAGACGAGCAGCCCAAGCACTCCTTCGTCAACCACTACATGAGCGACCCCACCTACTACAACTCGTGGAAGCGGCAGCCCAAGGGCCTGAAGGGGGTCAGCGCGCCGTTCAGCTACGAGGAGTGCGCCACCGCCGAGGCGGAGCCCTACTACCAGACGGTGGTCACGCAGCACAGCGCCGGCGGCGCCTACACGCCCACGGGGCAGCCGGCGCACACGCAAGCCAACGCCAACGCCAACCCGCCGGGGTCCCGCACCCCGGTGACGGGGTTCTCCTCCTTCGTTTGACTCTGGAGGCAACGTCCGCACAAAGTGACAAAAAAACGCACATGCACACACACACACACACACAGACACACACACACGGAAACACACACACACACACACACACACACAGAGGCACACACGCACACACACGAAGCGACTGTGGGAAGGACCCTCGGAGGAGAGGGCGTGACGGGAGGGAGGGGTTCGGGGTGAACTGGTGAGGATTCAGCCCTTCGTGCCCCCAAAAAGGACCACGCCTCCGCCTCTCGCCCGCCCTCCCCTCCTCATTCACAAAGACCCTCACTGTGGTGACGCGTGTGTGTTGCTGTCCAAGCCTCAGTGTCACTGTGTTCACACACACACGCAAACACATGGTATCTGTTTCCCGTCTGCACACACACACACACACACAGACACACACACACACACACACACGTTTACACCAGACGATATCATCAGACGTTCTCGCCTGCTCCAAGGGACCAGAGACGATTCGCCGGACGGAACCCGGAAGATCTGCACATTCTCTTCGTTTTCAGCACACACAAACACACACATATAAGTGCACAAATGTAAACACACACACAGACACACACACACACACACACACAGCGGAGGAGGATCATCATGTCACGAACGCCAACACCGAGCCGTCAGCTTTAACAGCCAACCAAACGAGGGGGGGGGGGATAACCAGTGTTGTGGAGGCTGGTGGAGGAGCGAGCGGCGCTCGAACTCTACGGCGCCCGGGACGACGTCAGCGAGAGCCAGATGTGACGTTCGGGGTCCACGTGGGAATATAAGAAAAAAACGTGTTTGGTTTTTTTTACCGTCTACTGCCTGTTGTCAATGCTCCCCTGCCATGATGCTTGCACTGAGCCAACCCCCCCCCCTTCACACACACACGTGCGCACACACACACACACACACACACACAAACACATTTCGTCCTCATGTTTACGTTCTACAATTTCGGTGCACGTGCATGCGTGCGTGCACGCCCCCACGTCCGTCCCTGCTGCCCGCGGCTCGGCGAACGACGCCATGAGTGTGTATGTTTGTATTTTCTAGATGGATTTTTTGTAAAGGGGAACCCTTTTTACTCGCGTGCCGTCGTGTCGTTTGGCCATGTGTGTGTGTGTATGTGTATGTGTGTGCGTGCGCGCGTGTGTGTGTGTGTGTGTGTGCGGGCAGGCCTGAAGATGAGAAGATGTTTGTTCTTGAGCTGCACGTCCCCTCTGTCCTCCGCGTGGCCTCAACTCTGACACAAATGTACTTCTGTTCTGCTCATCTTTGATTTAGAGACCTCCCCCCCCTTCTCACTCCGTCACACTCGCTTTGACTCCCATGCAGTGTGTGAATAAATGGTCATTGTTAACACTGTGTGTGTGTGTGTGTGTGTGTGTGTGTGTGTGTGTGTGTGTGTGTGTGTGTGTGTGTCTCCGCAGCGGGACGTTGAACTTGTCTGTGTGCATCACCTTCTACATTACATCCTCTGAATTATAGATCTCTGGACCCGAGCGAGACCTGGCGCCGGAGCCTCGGCTCTCCGTGCAGAACCTGCAGGCGGTGTGTTCACGGGACCCTGAGCGTTAGCCGTTAGCCGTTAGCCGTTAGCCGTTAGCCGTTAGCGCTTCCCACTCACAGAAAGAAGTTCCTCGGTTGGATTCCCACACTGTCTGTGTGGAGTCTCCACGTTCCCCACGGGGTTCCTCCAGGTTCCAGGTCCAAACACATGCAGGAGGTTCACCGGAGACTCCACAATAAGAGGGTGAATGGTTGGATGTTTTTATATGGCGTGAATGAATGAATGAATGGATGCATTTCTCAGAATGACCAGTGAATGAGTGAATGGTTGTGCGTCTGTATGACGTGTGAATGAGAGGGTGAACGATTGTTTTCCTATTTGACATGTGAATGAGTGACATAATGGTTTACGTCTGTATGACATGCGCATGAGAGGCTGAACGGTGTGTCTCCATACGTGTCCCTGTGATTGGCCGGTCCAAGGTGAACCCCGGCCTCTCGCCCAATCGCAGCTGAGATAGACTCCCCGCGACCCTGCCTGCAGGAATAGGAGGTATTAATGATAAGAGAATGAGTATCTGTTCACGTTCATCACTGTTTTCTAAAAGTGTGTAAAATCCACCCGCTAATATGGAGCCCTCCGATTGGTTCCTGCTTATTCACATCAATGTTTTTTTTTTTTTTACAGTAACAGTCAACAATACTTTCTCTATTTGAACTTTTCTGCATTGGACACAATGCGTGAAACTAGCCGGAGCGGTAACCGTGACAACACGTCCGGGCAGTCACATCGCGGTTCTATTGCTATTCCTGATGATGTTAATGGTGTATTCTGTGTCATGTCGCTCTCTTGGCTCGGGGGGTCACAGGTGGGATTATTAAAGTTTAAACACAGGGAATATACACATCCTGGCTTATTTAATATTCACACCCGGCGTGACGACGACGATGACGAAGAGCTTCGGCCTCTCCCGACCTGGACGGCGTGATGCAACATTAATTGTTCTATTAATACGGGATTACCGCCGCCGACAATCACGGTCTGTCTCGGCGGAGCCTGAAGGCACCGCGCTCAACGGGGTGTCATTCTCCGCAGCGCCTTCTCACTTCATCCCTCAAACTGACAGTCACTCGCTGCCTAATGATGCACACCTGTTCTCCCCGTCTCCGATTAATCGCATGATCTGCTCTGACACAACAAAACACACACACACACACACACAGACGGCAGAAGGAATCGCAGCCGCTGAAGCCTGACGACGAGCTTCTTTTTGCAGAGTTTGTGTGACATGACTGATCAGTGCAACAGAGACGACAACGTCAGCGTGAGGTTTATCGCGTGAACGCTGTTTGTGTGAGGAGACACCTCGGTAGGGAACGCAGAAGACTTCTGAAAAGTTGTATTCATGGACAAAATAGGCGAATCATCTGCCTCCATCTCACCCTCTCCTCTTCCCCTCCATCCATGAACGTGCTCTCTCTGCTCTTCATCCAGACCTCCTGCAACCTCGGCGTCCTTCTACCCTTATATTCCCCATCCCTCCTCTGTCCATGTCCGAACCATGACTTTATCTCCAGAACATCTACCATGTGCTGTCCCTCTGATGGACTCCTTCCTGATCCTCTCCATCATCCTCACTCCCAGAGAGGAACCTCCACATCTTCATCTCTGCCGCCTCCTGTCTTCTCCTCAGTTTCCCCTGACACTTTTCTCCACCCGCTCCAACATTAACAGTCTTACACTGCCAAGTGTTTTCATGAAATAAAAAGTATGATATACATCTAACCTATGTGTTATATCCATCCCATTATTTACATCTGTTTCTACGTTCATCTCATTGCGTTTCTGTAATATTTTTTTCTTATCACTCATTACTCCATGTTTTTATATTACATATCAATATTCCCCCTTTATAGTTTTGCAAAATGCTTTGCAACTTTGATCTTGATGCACACTCTGCATGCATTTTATTCAACTTTACTTTCTTTTTTCAGAGATCCCTGTATTATTTTTTCTCATTTTCATCATATGCCTCTTGTTTTGGCTGATCATCACATTTCTAATTATCTGGGGGGAAAAAAACACAGATGCAGAACGATCAGTTTCTCATATTTCTCATATCATGATTAAAGTCATCTATCTATCTATCTATCTATCTATCTATCTATCTATCTATCTATCTATCTATCTATCTATCTATCTATCTATCTGTTTGTCTATCTGTCTGCAGTGGGCGACCGCAGTTTACGACACTTTCTGCCAGGTTTACGGCAGCTGCACTTCCTCTCCTTGCCGCAGGGTGGCGCTGTGGAACCGCGGGCCGCCCGCAGATGTTTTTTCCTCCGGAAGAAAGAAAGGCAGCATGGCGGATTTGTTTTCCAGCCTCGGCGGTCCCTCGGCGGCGGAGCAACGCGGCGGGATGGTGTGAAGCGCGGCCGGAGCCGGAGCTCCGGCGTCAGGCGGCCGCCCCGAGCCGCCGCGGCCGCGGATCGGCGCCTCCCGTCCGGCGCGCTGCAGCCGAACGCGCCGGCGGTTGTGACCCACTTTGGTTCGGGTGAGTTCACCTCAGCCTCCTCCCAACATTGTGCGACGTCTCCCGGGGTTTTCCTTCCTGACGCATCGCCCCGCCGTCCGGATGCGTCCGATGCAGATATCGATCATACCTGGCCCGTAGAGGCGATCGATGAGGTTCGCGGTCCCAGACAATGACTCGGCGGCCGTGACCCCCCCCCCCGGCCCCCGGTGCGTGGACCTCAGAACCCGGGCTGTTTTCGTTTGCAGTGATGGAGATAGAAAGGGTCTTTACCCCCCCCTCTGTTTGGTCAGAACCAAACCCGATCTCCAGTGTGATCGCATCTTCTGCTGCAGCTTGTTGACAAACGCGTGGGTGCAACTCACAGCGCAGGTGTTGGTGACAGGTGTGTTTTTGGAGGGGGGGGGGGGCACGGTGGTTGGCGCCTCGGCCAGAAGGTCCCCGGTTGGATTCCCGCAGGGTTCCTTCCTGTGTGCTCGTCTCCCATGTTCTCCCAAACACGTGCAGGAGGTTCGTGGAGACCCTGCATTGTCCGGACGAGGACGTCGAATGTGTCACTCCATTGCGTTGAAATGAGAGGGTGAATGAGACGTGTGAATGAGGGAGTGAATGGTTGGATGACTCGATAAGCGTCCCTCTGATTGGTCCAGGGTGAACTCCACCTCTCCCCCAATCCCAGCTGGGATAGGCTCCTGAGTGGAGGAGAAGGTTATCGATAATGAATATTCTTTGCGTTTGCGTCTGACCTTCTATGTGGATCAAACCTGCATCTGAATCAGGTCCGGCTTCAGATTCTTCCCTGGAGGATCTCAGCTTCTCGCAGCCGGCCAAGTGTCTTCTGCTCGCCACCGTGATAATTCTGGTGGCCATCAATCATCTGCACGCCCTCACAGGAGGAGAACCAGACCCTGAATGTTCCTTGGACATCCATTACCCCCTTTGAAGGCCAGCAGGTGTAGAAGGACCATCGTCATCCTCCCCTCTGAGACACAGAAGGGTGGAGGAGTCACTGTTTGAACATCAGCAGATCCTCAGGGAGCGTTTTAAGATTAAAATGACATTAAATTCTTTCTTCATATTTTCGGTCGATGGCAGATCTTCAGCTTTATCGTTGAAGTCTTGATTTTAAGATCATAATAATGGTTGTTTACCTTTTCTTTTATTCTGCCTTCGTGAAGCATTCGACAGGTAACTGTAATCCGATTACATCCTTTAGGCTGCGCATAACTGCCTTTTTAAGGCTAAAGGAATGTGATTACGCCCAGTGTTTTGTGTTTTAGCATAGCGGTTAGCGCTTCAGCCTCACAGCAAGAAGGTCCCTGGTTGGGTTCCCACAGGGTTCCTTCCTGTGTGGAGTCTCCATGTTCTCCCCGTGTCTGCGTGGGGTTCCTCAGGGTTCTCCGGGTTCCTCCCACACATGCAGGGGGTTCACTGGAAGCATTCATTGGACCTTCTCACTTGTACAGCACTTCGATGGAAGGCGCTCTATAGATGTATTACCGTATTTTGCGGATCTTTTTTTCAGGGGATCTTGTTCTTACAGTAGGTGCGGAAGGTGGCGAGTGTTTCTTCGTCGTCCTTTGGCAGTTGCTGCGAGATGGTAGTTCTTGTGCGGATGGAGAGATGACGCCTTCTCATAAAATGGAAGCGCCAAGAAGGACCTCGAAAGTCATTGATCTTCATGTCGCATGCTTGTGCCTTGAGTCGAATGGAGACTGTAGATTCGCTTCTACCTGCTTTTCTCACTTCGCTAACCCACTGTTCAATGTTGTCCTGTCGCTGAACCATCTGGCTTTGTCCCCTCAGAAACTCTCTTCTTGGCGCAGTTCATCTTCTTGCCTCCTCCACTTCCGTACCATTGATTCCCTCGTGTTGCTCTGTTCCCATCATCCACTGCCTGATCCATAGGCTGGAGTTTGGACTGAGTTTGGAACAACGTTTTATTCCAGCGCTACATAATTATTTATCTGACGTTGCAAAACCCAGATTCAACCGAGGACCGGTTTTATACAACGTCCAAGTGTCAGGTGGGAACGGTCCGACAACATTTTGACTCCAACATTTTGACAGATTTTTGAGCGCAGTGGACCACATCAAATTGGTTGGAGGTCAGTGAGCACATTGAGAATTTGCACATAAGGCGCAGCGGGTTATAAGGTGGATGTACAATTTAAGGATTTTAAGTGTGCCTTATAGTGCAGGACATGTATGCTCGCTGTGAGACAGTGGTGAGGTGCTGTAGGTGTAACAGAGAAGTTCGAGGTGGAGGTGGGACTTCATCAAGGATCAGGTCTGAGCCCCTTCTTGTTGTCAGTGGTGATGGACAGGCTGACAGATGAGGTTAGACATGGACCATGATGTTTGCAGATGACATGGAGTGAAAGCAGTGAGCAGGTGGAGGGAGATCTAGACAGGAGGAGGTTTGCTCTGGAAAGGAGAGGAATGAAGGTTAGTCCCAGCAAGACAGAATATATGTGTGTGAATGAGAGGAACCCGGGTGGAGCGGTGAAGTTACAGGGAGTGGAGATCAAGAAGGTGGAGGAGTTCAAGTACTGAGGGTCAACGGTCCAGAGCAGTGGAGAGTTTGGAGAAGAGGTGAACAAGCGGGTTCCAGCAGGTTGGAATGGTTGGAGAAAAGTGTCAGGGGTTCCATGAGATAGAAGAACATCAGCCAGAAGGAAAGGAAAGGTGGAGGAGACAGTGGTGAGAGCAGAGATGATGGATGGTTTGGAGAAAAGACAGGAGGCAGAGCTGGAAGTGGCAGAGCTGAAGATGTGGAGGTTCTCTTTGGGAGTGACCAGGATGGAGAGGATCAGGAATGACATGGTAGATGTTTTGGAGAGAAGCTCAGAGATGGTTGTGTCATGGACAGAGGAGGGAGAGTGAAGATATTGGAACTGGAGGTCTAGATGAAGACCAGAGAGAAGATGTAATGGAGGTAGTGAGAGAGGAGGATCCAGAGAACAGGCTGAGATGGAGAAGGTGGTTTCGCTCTGGCGACCCCTGAAGAGCAAAGCCCAAAGGAGGAGAAGAAGAAGTGTGCCTTGTGGTGCGAAAAACGCGGTACTTGTTATTCAAATTAAAGTCAGCTAACAGTTGTTTCGTTGTCTGTTTCCCACCACAGCGTGAAGAAGAAAAAAAGGTTCCCCTTTCTTTGCAAGAAGACACCGCCCAAAGACCGAGGATGGGCGAGGTGACCGAAGAAGCGGATCTGGAGGTGAAAAAACAGGACTGTGCGTCGGAGCCGCTCCCGGAGCCGCTGCTGATCATTCTGTCCCCGCCGCCACCTTTCTTACCCGCCGCCGGTGAACCGGCCATATTCTGGAACAAGTGGCTCAAGGCGTTTGAGCACTACCTGGAGGCGCTGGGCGAGAACGAGCTGGTGGACTCCAGCAAGTGCGCTCTTCTGCAGAACTGCCTGGGCCAAGAGGGCCAGCGGGTCTTCGCATCCCTGAGCCAACGAGAAGCCTCGTACGCGTCCGCCGTCTCGGCGCTCACCGTCTACTTCGGCTCCGACGCCTCCGCGCGGCCGCATTTGGTCCGATTCTACCAACGGGCTCAGCGGCCCGGAGAGAGCGTGGAGCAGTTCGCCTCGGCGCTGGATGCTCTGCTGAGGCCCTGCCGCCTCGGAGGCTCTCAAGAGAAACTCGTCCTCCGACAGCTGTGGGAGAAAACGAGGTGTCCGCTGCTCAAAGAGAGGCTGCTGGCGGAGAAGGAGACGCTGACGC
The DNA here is from genome assembly GCA_901007705.1 of Fistularia tabacaria. NCBI lineage: Eukaryota > Metazoa > Chordata > Actinopteri > Syngnathiformes > Fistulariidae > Fistularia > Fistularia tabacaria. The sequence goes on from CAAKHD010007561.1 coordinate 25,925, forward strand.
TGGACGTGGCCTTGGCCATCGGCAGAGAGGTGGAATCCGCCGGGTGTGACCCCGAACTGTTCGCCGTCCACGAGGTCAGCGTAGATATCGGGGACGATTCCGAGCTTCCCGTTCGCCGAAAACGAGGGAGGCCTCGACGCGGGGAGGCCCGGCCAAAACCCAAACCCAAGTCGCCGAAGCCGAATTGGAGGTCGTCGAGATACAGAGACGAGTTCTACTACAACAACGATAAACTGTACCACAGCGACGGGGATGAATGTCGCCTCGGGACCGCCGATGACGCCGATCCGACCCCTGACAAATCGAGCCGCGTGGGACACAGCGATGACGCGGACGACGACGATAACGGCTGCTCGTCGTCTCTCGTGAAGGAGGAGGACGCCTTGGACAAAGCCAGCGAGGAGGCCGACGAGGCCGACGAGGACGACGACGAGGACGACGAGGACTTCGTCGTGGGACGGGCCAAAGGGAAAGGCCCCTCCTGCCCGTTCTGCCCCGGCAGACGCTTCCGAGACACCAACAAGCTGGCCAGACACATGAGGACGCACACCAAGGAGAAACCGTTCAACTGCCCGCTGTGCTCGCTGACGTTCAGCCAGTCGTACCACATGACCCGCCACATGAGGAATCAGCACGGCGCCGGGCGGCACATCTGCCCCACGTGCGGGAAGAGTTTGGAGAGCGCCGCGGACCTGCGGGCTCACAGGAGGACGCACTCGTCGCAGGAGCCGTCCTGTCCCGAGTGGCGGGACCGCTTCCCTGACATGGCCGAGGACGCGTGTCAGCCGGCCCGGGCCGGGGAGGACGGCGGCCGGCGGCGCGATGAAGCGGAGCACCGGGAAAAAGAAAAGTCGCTTCTTCGCGAGGACGATCACGAGGTCAGTTCTAGCAACGAAGACGAAGACGACTCCGGCAGTGACAACGGCGAGGAGAGCTGTTCGGACGTTGACGTGAAGGCGGAGGACAAGGACTCGGACCCGGGCGGCAAGAGGAGAAACGGGGTCCCCAAGGTGAAAGCGAAGGGCCACTTCTGCCCCATCTGCGTCAACAGGTGCTTCAGGGGGGCCAACAAGCTGGCCAGACACATGAGGATGCACACCAAGGAGAAGCCCTTCAGCTGCCCCGTCTGCTCCCTGACCTTCAGCCAGTCCTACCACATGACCCGGCATCTGAGGAAGCAGCACGGCATGGGCCACTACATCTGCACCAAGTGCGGGGCGTCGCTCGGGAGCTGGGTGGAGCTGAAAGAGCACAAGAAGACTCACGTGGCCGAGGGCCTCTCGTGCTCGGCGTGTCAGAAGCAGTTCAAGGAGAAGGCCGCCTTGGTAAATCATCTGAAATCCCACAAGAAGGACAAGTCCGCCCCCCGGTGCCTCAGCTGCAGTGACTGCGGCAAAGAGTTCTGCAGAATGTATCATTTAAAAAGGCATATTTTGGCGCACCGCAAAGCGACCAACGGCGAGTGCTACAACTGCCCCGAGTGCCAGAAGAGCTACGCCTTCCCGGAGGACCTCAAAAAGCACAGGAGGATTCACGCGAAGGAGAACAACGGCACTTGTCCGAAATGCAACCAAACCTTCGGCAGCCTGGGGGAGCTGGAGACGCACATGGCCGTTCACAAGAAGTCCTTCGCCTGCAACACCTGCGGGAAGAAGTTCAAGGTGGAGTACGCGCTGAAGAAGCACGAGCAAGGGCACCAGGTGGAGCAGTACTACTGCTCGCTGTGCCGCAAGCGCTTCATCAAGCTCTCTCACTACAAGAGGCACGTGTTGGTCCACGGCCGGCGGGAGTCGCGGTGTCCCCACTGCGACGGCGTCTTCCTGAAGCTGACGGCGCTGAAGTATCACCTGCGGACTCACACGGAGGAGAGGCCCTTCCAGTGCTCCTGCTGCATCGAGTCCTTCGAGGAGAAGCGGGACCTGGAGCAGCATTGCCTCAAGCACAGGAAATTCAAGAGGGAAAGGCCCTACTCCTGCACGCGCTGCGACTACGCTTTCCCGTCGCTGCTGGAGCTGACGGAGCACATGAGCCTGCACGTGGGCGAGCAGCCCCTGAGCTGCCCCGTGTGCGGCAAGACCTTCCTGAACAAGAACAAGCTGGAGAAGCACCTCAGCATTCACACGGGGGAGAGGCCTCACCTCTGCTCGCTCTGCGGCAACGGCTTCCCCTCCGCCGCCAGCCTGAAGCTGCACAGCCACATCCACACCGGCGAGAAGCCCTTCAAGTGCTCCGTCTGCGGCAAGAGCTTCAGCTCGTCCAGCGGGCTGCGGCTGCACGGCAGGCAGCACATGGAGGTGCGGCCCAGCTACGAGTGTCCCGAGTGCGGGAGGACGTACGGCCGCATGACCGAGCTGAAGATGCACCAGCGCTACCACACCGGGGACAAGCCGTACGCGTGCACGTGCTGCAGCAAGCGCTTCATCAGCAAAGACAAGCTGAATGTTCACATGAGGATACACACCGGGGAGCGGCCGTACTCCTGCCCCCACTGCGGGCAGACCTTCACGCAGACGGGGGACAGGAACAGACACATCAACAAATACCACAGTTAGACGCCGGCGCAGCGGCGGGCTCGGCGGGCTCGGCCGTCCTGGCGGTCGCACGCGTGGTTTTGCATGTTTTCCGGTAGCGAGACTCAATCCAGAATCAAAATGGCGTCCAGTGACTCGCTTCGCCCGGGCAGCTGTGACGGCGACGCGTCGTGGAAGTAGCGTTATTTTTCTCCCTGCCGTTCACGGTTCCCATCAATGTCCGTGTTCGCGTTCGCACTTCGGGCAGACCTTTATTTTCTGTTACCGATATGAAAGCTGACGATTGGTGATGAGCGCCGGATCGGATCATCAATTTTCCCTCATCGCTCATAGGATTGATGACATTTTGTTAGCATAAAAGAAAAGAAAAAAAAAAAAACGCTGTGTCTTTGGAAGATGTGCTGACGAAGCGGTCTGGCCGCCGACTCGGCACATTCAAAGGTCTTGACCTTTGGCGTATTGATCCGTGGGATCCTGTCAAATCGATGCAAATATCGGCTTTATCGCCCGGTGGGGAAAAACCCGAGATAAACACAAAGATACAAAAAAAGGTGGGTTTTTAATCTTTTAAACCGTTGAAAGTGCGTTGTCTTGCTTTTCGTTTGGAATACGGCTCTTTTAATTCCACCGGTCCACCCAGATGCGATGTGACTTTTAATCGATGGGGAATAAACATGCAAAACCACTGTGTGAACGGCGAGGAGAGCCATCGCTTGTTGCCATCCTTGTTGCTGTGCAGCCTGCAACCAGTTTTTTTTTGTTTTTTTTCACTGAATGGCATCATTACCCAGAATCCTCTCTGCCTTTTTGAGTCCTTCTCGGAAACACACCGGCCTTAGCAACAAGTGGTTTTCACACCCTGGCTTCTGGGCCGTCTTGCAGAAAGCAGCTGTCGCCGCAGTCACGTATGTCGCGCGGAAAATCGAAGATTATATCTGAACTCCACAAAGACCGTCCGATGAATCCGGTGTCTGTAAATAAAACTGCATGTCAAGTCGTTACAGTGCCATCCTGCTCGCACACTTCGATACTAATACATCCGATATCTGTCAGAGGGACCAAGCTTTAGCTCTGATAAAGTAAATTTTGCACTTGATTAAAATGTAGGTTCCAGAGTATTTTTCTATTGTTTTGATGAAATGGAATTCCAAAAAAGATACAGCTGCTTGGGATTTGCACGCAAAGAGACAGCTTTTAAAGCTCTGCGGTCATTGGAAGGAAACACTCCCCCGTCTTGAAGCCTTAATGGATGAAAACATTGCATTTAATTTCTGTCCTCCCTATTACATGATCTGTAATAAAGGTTCTTTATAGAAATATATCTCTTTGGGCTTCTGTGTACGTGTCACAGCATTTTTTTGAATCATGTTGTAAAGGGCCGTACGTCCGCTGAAATGCTTCGTTCCTGGAGGTTGTGAGAATTGTAAACCACACACCTTCATGCTCAATATTAGCGTATTCCCTAAAAATGAAGTCGCCGATTCATGTACAAGTAAAATTGAATTATGAATGTGTTACCCTATAAAATCCTACATCATAGATCTCTGAAAAACTTCAAGCTGTGTATTTGTCTAACGTGGCTAAAATGATCCACCAGAATTTATTCTTCAGGGTTTAACTTGCTGCACATTTCCAGTAATGCAAAAACAATCTCATTGGAATCTTGAGAAGAGTTACAATGTGTGGTCACAATGCAACAACATAAATCTACTGTTGTATTTTAGAAGTACAGCGGCTCCTTAAGATAAGAATCACTTGATATAGGAATTTTATGCTTGAAATACAAAGTTCATGATACGAATACGAGAGCGAGAAAATCAAACGTCGAAATTCGAGTGGTACACGCCGAGTGAGCTGGCACAACTCTAATATGCCTCTAGCGACTGATTCAGAGGAAAATGAATCGAGAAACAAAAAAATTGTGAAGAAAATTAAAATTCTAAAGTAAAAGTCATCGTAAGTTTATTGTAATGTCAAGTTGATTGTAAGTGTAGGTTTTTGGTTCACTGTCTTATGTTCGTAGCCTCTCACACCCTCGTAACCACCCGCCGTCAATTGCAGTCGTCTGTGTTTCAGCTCAGGATTCATAATACAACACTGTAGCTTTACAATAACCATGATTTTTCTTTGTGATGTCCCTTGCATTATTAATATCCTTCTTTTCTGGGTTTTTCTGTATTCATATATCTTTTTTTTGGGGGGGGGGGTGGACAATTTAATTTGCTCTTAGTTATGTTAAATGTGGAAAATTCATAAATTCATTCAAGATACGAAAAAAAATCAACATACGAACTCACGTCTGGAACAAATTAAATAGTTATTTTAAGTGGCCGCTTTTATTTAAATTTTCACAGAATATCGTGTCAAGATCCAGCCATGGCTCAAGTGTGTGAGGGCGGACATCCGCTCCGATAGGGGGCGCTCTTTTCTCAGCACTAAAATCCACCACAATGTTGTGTTTACATGCCAGTGAAGAACTGCAGCTGGTTACTTTTTCCCATTCATGATGATGCCAGTTAGTTAGTTAAATTCTCCCGGCGAGCGCTTTTGTGCGTCAAATATTTGTTTTAAAGTTGTAGTTCTTTCCCGGAGCTAATGTATAGCAAGCTTAGCTTCCGTAGCTCATATTTTATGCGGTTACCGGTCCGAACAACGTGAACCGACGATCCCGTGACACCAGAACCAGGGGGCGTCCGCGATTCTCCGGGCTCATGACTGACTGTAGCCTCGAATAAAATGTTAATATTGTCAAAAAAGCAACATGACAGTAATTTCTTATACTTAAAATAACAAATTATGGACATGCACCACTGTCTATTTGTTTTAGAAACATTTCTCGACCGGGCCACCCCTCCTCTGTTATGATAACATGGTTCAGTCCTATCGGCTCGGCGCGGTGTTTGAAGCGGACAGGCGATAAACATACCTCTAAGTATGGTTTAAAGGAGTTTTAAAAGTAAAGACACGGGAAAAGGAGGCCAAAGAGAAAGACAATAGGTCATGAAATTCTTCAAGAAGCAAAGTAGGTTTGTTCGTGAATCAGTGAAAGTTCTGCATCATTACAAGTCTGTGTCTTCCCTTTGTCCAAGGTGTACAAGCTAGCTTACATCTCTCCCCATACTAGCTTCTGTGTCATCCTTGCATCAAATTGTAAACTCATTTTTATTCAGCGTGTTTTTTTGTCATGTTGTTCTTTTCACAAACATGAGAATGATGGTAAAAATTGGTTAAAATGCAGTTTAACAGCATTGCAACTTCCTTTCTGGCTTTTAAGGGTCCGGTGCAGAAGGATGCTGATGATGGATGGAGAGAGGACATGAAGTTAGTTTGTGTGGAAAGGATGCAGAGGACAAGGTGTGATAGAGGGAGATGATCGTCTGTGGTGACCCCAGTAGGGAGCAGCCCAAAGGAGAAGATGTGCATCCGCGCCCATCCGAGCGACCACCCCTCCCCCGTGATCAGGCGGGAGCATTTTCTTCCAGGACGAATGGCTAGATGAGTGTGAGAAGGATTTGCCTTTATGAAGATCCTGGAGTAACACGTGAAACGACGTTTCCCGCCGCCGTCATCACAGCTCAAAAGAGGGGACCACTTCTTGCTATTCAATCCTGTAGCCCCTTACTCCATGATGTTCTGCAACCCAGCGCCTTCCTCAGACTATTCAACACGTACGTACATTACATAGCTTTATGTCTTCCAAAGAAGGTTTACGTTCCCATATTTATTTCATTGAAGGCTTTCACGCAGCCGTCTTATGACAGTCCACGCCCCAGGCACCTTGAGCACAGACATCCCATCTGAGAGTGACGACATTGGTTTTATTTCCTCTTTCTGGCAACAGAATACAAAATACCTCCAGTTACACCAGCTATTTAACTTAAATATCCTTTTAATATGTAATGCACATCCAGTTCAGTAATCAGTGCGGAATATCAGAATCTAATGAACACCTGAAGACCTTCAAGGATCCAAGCAATTAGCCTCAAATACACGTAAAAATTTCCAGAAAATTAACTGAAAACCTGGCAAGAGGCTATTTCATATTCATCATCCGTATTAGAAAATGAAATCTACAAATCATATATAATTTATTTCAAGGTCCAAGGTTTCATTTCAGTGTTGAACCTGCAAAAGCTTTGGAAAATCACAGCTCACTCTTTGAGACTTTATTATGTCACTGGCTCAAGGACTAATAATGAGGACAACATTCTCCAGCATGCTGTATTTTCCACCTGTTCTCTTCAGGTTTTCACCTCCTAAAGCATTTTGAGATCTACTGGTTTTCATTCAACTGAAGCAGCGGTGACCTTATCGTACTTTTTCTGTCATAAATGAAGCTTCTGCTCTGTCAAGAATTGAACTCAAGTCAACGCGAAACCACGTGTGCATCTCTGCTTCCCGGTGCTCAAATGAAACACGTGAGGAAGATGTGAATAGCATCTCTGTTAGGGAGAAAGACCACAGTTGCATTCATGAAAAAGATAAGTAGGACACTTCAATGTTTTTTTCATTACAAATTCCACAGCATGGAAAACAGGGATTCATTTATTTTAAATCTATGAATAGTGTCTTTCAAGGAACAGAAGTATTTGTTCGTTTCCACAGTATTTGCACGGAGGTCCATATTTCCACATGGGGGCGCATTGGGGCATTCAAAAAACTTAAGCTTGGCAAAACTAAGAGGCTCCAGAGCTGTATTTGGGATAAAAAAAAAAGGTCAGCAGACCTAGAATGTAGTGGTCAGTTCAGGTTGATTGGAGAGTACAAGGAGGTGGATTTTGGTATTTTTGTGTCCGAGAAAGGAAAGCCATCTGGCTAAATGACAGGGAGGCTGTTGGTCCTCCAGGCCGGTAGGGGGCAGCACCTCCCCCACACACCCATGTCTTTGTTTTGGGTTCCCCCCCCCCCCCCCCCCCCAAGAGAACCGGCCGGCGTGGCGGGGGGGGCGGCGTGCTGCGGGGGCCCCTTTTTTTTTTTTTTTTTTTTTTTTTTTTTTTTTATTTTTTTTAATTTTTTTTTTCTTTTTTTTTTTTTTTTTTTTTTTTTTTAAATTTTTTTTTTTAATTTTTTTTTTTTTTTATTTTTTATTTTTTTCCCATTTTTGTCCA
>CAAKHD010007564.1:0-11086 GCA_901007705.1 Fistularia tabacaria
GGTGGTGATTTCTCACTCTCTCCGCATCTCTCACCGCCCCCTCCTGTATGTCGACACACACACTGGGGTGCCACACACGCGCACACACACACACACACACACACACACACACACACACACACACACACACACACACACACACACACACACACACACGGCTCAGAATACATCCCGGCCGACCCTCGGGGGAGGCGGCCAAGTCGCGGCTCTCACCTGATGAGGCGTTGGTGAAGTAAATGAGACGAGGGGGCTCCGAGCTCAGCAGGTTTATCGTCCCTTCAACATTCAAAGGTCTGATCTGGGGACGGGACGGGACGCGTGAGGGAAACGTTTCTCGGACCGGCCGGATTCCGGGCCGAGGCCGAGCGGCTCCTCCTACCTTGCGCAGGGAAATCGTCTGAACCCACTCCGTGGTGTGAATGTCGAACACGTCGACGCCGTATTCGCTGTACACGGTCAGGTGGGACGAGTTGGAGCCTGGCGGGAGAGAGACGCGGCGCCGAACGTCACAAAGCGGGACCTCCCGGACGGAGCCGTGGGGCTCTGCGCACGTACACCTGGCTCGTGAAATCTCGCCCAGGGGTGCCTGCACCTTTTCAGCCTGGTGCGCGTGAAAAGGATCTGCCTACTATAAGTTTAGTGTGGACAACACGGAGGCTAACTAGCCTAGCAGCTCAGCGATCAGACAGCAGACTGCTCTGTCAACCAAGCGACAAACCCCACGGAGGCCGATCATCCCTTCCCCTTCCTCTCCGTGCCATGGGATCCACCCACGCCGTCTCTGCGATCCAGCGGTGGATCGCGGTCGACGTTGACGGGCGCCCCCGACCCAGCCTATCTGATGCATGGAGTGGCGGCGTGACGTCAGCAACTTACTGCACGCGAGTGGCGTGGCGGGCCACATCAGCTCCTGGGTCCGGGAGCGGCGTCCCTGCCCGTCGACGAAGATGCCGAGCGAGCTGAAGCAGAGCAGCAGCTCGTTGGAGCTGACCTCCAGGGCGTGCAGGGCGTCCAGCGGCTGCTGGGCCAGGAAGGCCAGCGAGGGGTCGGCCGGGCTCACGAGGCTGATGGGCGACGACTCGGCCTGCAGGGCCAGCAGCGCGAAGCCCGACGGGTAGCCGACGCACAGCCGCTCCCGGACCATCCCCAGCCACTGCACCACGCCCGGAGCCCGCACCTCCCACAGCTTCTTATGGTAAGGCTTTGCACGGATGATCTCAAAACAAAACACCTGGAAGGTACGCAAAGACGAGCGGCGCGTCAGGAAGGTCCAGCCGAGAAGCGGTTACCTTTTCTTCTTTTTAATGCGGCATCTGACCTGGCGTTTGACGGCAGCCAGCAGGCAGGCGGGACCGCCGGGCCTCAGCACCCCGGTGGTCAGCACCTGGCAGCCTTTGGTTTCCGTCAGCTTGTCGTCGAAGGGGGACTCGCCGCCCTCCAGGACACTCCAGGACTGAAGGTGGACGTGGCGGTTTCGGCCGCACAGCAGGGCGATGATCTTCTCTTTCGGGATCAGATCGATCTGGTAGACCTTCTTGCTGTCCGTCGCTCGCACGATCACTGCCGAAGTTGACACGGGAATTTTGGGAATTTTTTTTGCATCGTCGCGCGAATTTACCGGAATTTACCGGAATTAGATCAACATTTTCCCCAACCGATTCTGGATTAACCGAGACAAACTCACCATCTCGAGTCACCTCCACCACAAACAGGCCGTCTTCCGTCCCCAGGGCGATCCTTTCGCGGTCTGTAAGGAATCGAAAAGATTTCCGGTGATACCTGCGACTGTATATCCTCAGAGCAGGTAACCACGGAGACAACACCCATATCGACAGTTCAAAATATTCCCCAGACATGCAAAACCTCCTCAGACTACTGACACCTTTTTAAGCAACAGATTATGAAACTCAGAATAACTTTCCAAAACATTTCCAAAGCCTCCTGGAACAACTTTTCAAACAGTGCGGCTTTTCCTCAAACGAACGAAGAGGGCCACTGACCGATCACGGCGGCGGACAGCGTGGTTTTGATGATGGGCAGGGATGCATCGTAGGCCTCGTGCAGGACGTGGACCTGGCGGCTCTTGAGCGAGTTCTTCGTCAAGATGCTCCTCAGGCCCTCCAGGATGCGGACCCACTTCTTTTTCTCCAGTTCGCTCTCCGCCAGCACCAGCAGAGACACCGAGCACAGCGAGGAGCTCAGCTGCGACGAGGTCACCTGATCACGAGAGGGAACAGCGGAAGGTCAGGAGCCGCGGGCGGTGGGGCCGAGAGCATCTGCTGGAGGAGGGGCCTCCCTACCCTGAAGATACAGGGGATGTCCTTCTTGGTGGCGTGGATGACATCCGATGCCAAGACGGAGCTGACGGAGAACTCCTCGTCTCTACGGAGCAGCATATCATCAGTCCGTTCGAGGCAAAGGTTCTTGAGAATGGACAGATGATCGATAAGTACATGGGGGGGGGGGGGTACCTGAGGTCGAGGACCAGACTGGCCACCACCCCCGGCTGGGTGGACTTCCCCTCTGGGATGTCGTAGAGGAAGAGCTTGCAGTCGGAGACCACGGCGAAGGCTCGCTGCCATCCCTTCTTGACGCCGCTTGGCTTCGGGATCTTGACAGGAAGATAACGTAGTCGGTCATCGTTGCGGTTACACCTGCACCTCCACACTGAGTCTGCTATCCAGGCAGCGCTCTGCCTGGCTGGCTCTGCATTTGCGGCACCGCTGTCCTATTATTAGTGTCTGTGTACCGTAAGTACAGCAATAACTAACCTCTTAGGATTGTGTGCACAACACTGCAACCCTGTCTGCACCGTGTCTGCACCGCGTCTGCTCTGCGTCTGCACTGCGTCTGCACCGCGTCTGCACCATGTCTGCTCTGCGTCTGCTCTGCGTCTGCACCGCGTCTGCACCGTGTCTGCTCTGCGTCTGCACCGTGTCTGCTCTGCGTCTGCACCGTGTCTGCACCGTGTCTGCACCGTGTCTGCACCGTGTCTGCACCGTGTCTGCACCGTGTCTGCTCTGCGTCTGCACCGTGTCTGCTCTGCGTCTGCACTGCGTCTGCACCGTGTCTGCACCGCGTCTGCTCTGCGTCTGCACCGTGTCTGCACCGCGTCTGCACTGCACCGCAATAAGAATCTGTTCAAGCTTCACAATTCGAGCGATCCAAGTGTCCCTCCTGTGTTTGGAAGGAAGTGTCTATCCTGTCGGTACTGAATCTCTCCGAAGCAACTAATTCATCAGTTGTGTGTTTTTGAACTCGCTTTGTGTGGCGTGAAAATTATCCAATGTCATTAAATTGGACTAAAACATTATTTTTGTTTCTAAATCAATATACTATTACCTGTGAATAGTTAGCCATTGTGAGTGTTTGTGCTGCAATCTAGCGTATTTCGGTACTCTTCCATGTTATTGGTCGGAAGCAGGTAGCGAGTTACATCGTTACTGGCTGACCGCCAAATGCCCTGGTCTGAGTGGCGGTCAAAAGACACCCAGACGGTTAGCCTCAGGCGACACAGCGAAAGCGTCGTTTCTTTTGGATTTACTGTCAACGGGGAGAAGGAGGCACCGACTCTGCTATCCGACAAGCTATCCACTGGTGCCGCGCAAAGCTAAAACCGCGTCTCGAAAACCAAACACTTCGAAACAAGAATGGGGGCGATTTTGATTGCCTGCGTGAACACACAGAACGGGCTAGCTGCCGAGTTGCTGAACTCGTAGCCAAAGCCAAAAAACCACACGCTGTGACGGAGGCATTAACATTATCTGCCCGCCAAGCCTCCGTGTGAAGGAGATGCTGAGCGACCCTGACCAGGGGTGCAGAAAATGATCCATTCAAAGATGCATCAAGATGCTTCATCGGACAATTCAGAATCGATGTCGTTAAGTCACATGATCGATCTTTGAACTCGAAATAAAACAAGTTGGTGGTTGCGTTTCCCATTTCTGCCCCGACGATACACTTTTAAAGTGCGTTATGGGTGAAGGACACATGCCCCAAACGGTCAAAAAACAACAACAAACAAAAACAAAACAAAATGCAACACGGCGAAGCAGGAACTGCCAAGCGCGATTAAAACAATCCCGCAATTTGGAAGCGGATATCTGTCAGGTTTTTGGTTCTTATGAAGTCCCCGGAGGGCGTCAACCGGACGAGCCCCCCGCTGGGAGCAAAACTTGCAATGCAACAATGAAATACTTCGGTCACACCGCTAACATGAGGAACCGCATAAGCTGACCGCACGCTGAGCTAATGTTAGCCTCAGAAGACAACGAAAAAGAAAACGGGCGACGCGGCCCAACAGAAGATCAACGAATCCTTCGGGGCCTTGGCGTCGTCAAGAACACCGGGTTTTTCGCCAGCTGGTTGACACCCTGGAACTGCGCCTCAAGATACCGTCTCGGCCACGGTCGTGCCAGCATTGTTCAGGGAGACAGAAGCCCAGGTGACGGATTGATCACAAGGGATTCATTGATAAAAAAAGCCATGTGTGGTAATATCGGACATGTATAATCCAATCGAATCCTAACTGACCCCCAACCCTGACGCAGCTAACACGGTTAACACGACTGCTCGACGTGATGACAACAAAAGTGTTGTTCCGGAAGAGATAGGATACGCACCGGTGGGGAATTTACATTGCAACTTGATGAGTTGACAGATACTAGCGGACAAGCTCCGCTATTGGGCAACGGACACCATCTGAGAACACTTCCTGTTTCGACGGGTGAGGAAACGACAAATCCATGTGAGGTGAGTTTTTGAAACGTGACCGCTGTGAAGACTGAAATCAGAGAAACACTGAGAGCGGCTCGGGAAGAACCTGTTGTGTGTGTGTGTCTTTCTTAACTTCCTAGTACAAATAAATCAAGAGTTTCATTTTATGTTCTCCATTGAGCTGCAGAGTCACCGTGTGGCATTTCTGGTTGGAAGTGTGCTGTGGAACCCTCTTATTAATGTATGAAAAAAAACAAATTGCGCCGTGGCTCGAAAAGGTTGAAAAGATCTCATGACTGCATACCCGGACGTAACCCTTGTAGGCAGTGCCGATGCCTCGCTGGACGTCGATGCCCTGCGGCCGCTTGGCTTGCTCGGCCGGGATTTGACAGACCAGGGGGGCGTAGTCTTTACAGGACACGTGACAGATGAAGGAGCAGACTGGGGAGAGAACGAGGCATCGGTCAGGAGAGAAGTTAAAAGCGTTAAAAGCCTGGCTTTTTAGCTTTTCTCCGCCAGCAACCTCGAGCCCTGGGTGAGGACGCGGTGAAATGGGGGCTGCGGAGGCGTTACCTTCGCAGGCGTATCCCTGTCGGATGAGTCCAACCATGAGGGAGGTGCAATGCGTGCACTGCGTCGGGCTGGAAAACGTCTTGATGCTCAGCTGGTGAGCTTTGGGCTGCAGAGAGAAAACCTTTGTGACTCACCTCAAAAACCACGCCACTCATATTCTCAACGCAAAGTTTGTTTCCTTTAAGTCGTGAGTCTCTTATCACAGCGGAAGCTCGGCTGGCGAACGCACCGAATCGCAAACAAACGGGAGTTCTCGAAGAAGTTTTGAATCGACACGCGAACAAACCAAGTGGCAGGCTTTCCGCCGTGTGCCGTCGCAGCGAAGCGGCATTCAAGGCTAGTACTTGGCTTTGTTTACATCGTTCTTTTCTCTTTTTTTCTGGTGCTTTTCCCATTAAATTAGACCTCATTATGGCTCCCGAGAGAGTGACAAATGCCCGTGATCGTGGCGAAGGGGTCTCATATGCTAGACGTTGTTGTTGATACGCTGAGGCTTGGCTTGCTTGAGCCTAAACACGCTGCAACCATCAGGGCGGAAAGGCGCCCGGAGCCCCTCCTCCGGCTTATTCTGAAAGCTGATTGGCTCTGGTCCAGGAGCTTGCGCCACCCCAACCCTACTCAATTTCAATGGGATTTCAATGGGATTTACATTCATTTCAATGGGGAAAAAAAATCAATGTGGTTGGCGAACGGAGCCAACATTTTCGGTATCAGCGCCTATCCAGTACCTGGAGGGTTGATTAAAGAAACACTTGAATTTCAAGCAGATACAGATGGCCACCCTTGAGCAGGAGAGGGCGCGGTAGGTCGGTGAAGCTGCTGGTGACTTCCCGTTTGTCTCTTTTGAGACACATTGCGAGCATACTGAGCCCCGAAGCTACACGTTGACACAAAAACCAACCGATCATTTTCAAACATCACCCGTCGGCTTCTAATAATGGTGTCATTTAATACTAAAAAACTACAACAACACAAATCCATGGACCAAGTTACTTCGGCATGTTTTCGTGATTACCACATTATCATTTGAAGTCTAGAATCTCCCCCAGCCGAGAGCGACGTGACACAGCCCCGAGTTACCTTTAAGGTGGTCAGCGACGGGCTCTGGTAGGTGGGCGAGGGGCTGGCGGGGACTGAGGCTGCTTTGACCTCCTGCGGAGACACCACGAGTACGTCTCAACCGGCTCGACGGAGCGTCCGCCAAAAGTATGAATCTCATCGCCGGGGGGTTTCCGCTACTGACCTCATGCTCCGGGGTGGCGGAGGGCGACGGGGGCGTGGTCTCTGACTTCTGGGGGGTCGTAGAGTCCATCTCGGCGGTCTGCAGGTCAAACGGAGAGAACAAACATAGGTTGACTGCTGATCGACCGCCTCCAGAAGACGCTGCTTCTCAAAATGTCAAGTGTCCAACGGGCGCCAGAGATGGTTTGCACTTTTGTCAATGAAATGCGAACAGGGGGCGTCGAGTGCACAAACATCGGACACACTGATCTGTGGGAACAGGAAACACGTCTGGATGACGGGGGCACGTGTGTTCTGACAGGCGACAGTGATGGCGTGGAGGTTCCATGCTCCCTGGACCGATTACGCCGAATTGTCCCTCCGTTTGTAATCAAGCGGAGGTGGGAAGCCGGAAGCGTAAAACAAAGTCACGTCCGACCTCTGTGTGCTGAAGTGTCGTGTCGAGGCTGACGTTTGAGGAAAAGAACGGAGCCTCCTACCGGATGACAGGGCACGGAGACGGTGTTAGCTACTGTTAGCGTGCGGTTAGCACTACAAGGGCAGGAATGATAGAAACACATGATAGGATTTCACACAGGACTCGGGGCCCCTGATTCCACGGGGAGGGGGGGGGGGTACAATCGCTGTCTTCATGGCTTTTTGAGGGGGGCGAAAATAGCGGGCGGATACGTTGCGCTGGGCTCGGCACCTCCGGAAAAAGACTTGAGTGCAGCTAAAGGCAAGTCTTTTGGGTGGAGTTTGATGTAAGAAGGAAAAGGGTGTCACCAGGCGCGACTCGAACTGTCTCGCTTCTACGACCAACACCAAGCACAACATCAACGGCTATGATTCAGGTTAGACGTGACAATCGACTACTAGCTTCCCTGGTGGACTGCAGATAAGGGTGAAGGTATGCGGGGTATCGTGGGGTAACCTGGCGGGTGGACTTACTTCTTCCCAGACAGCGAGCAAGGAGGAGGCGGAGGATAGTGATGCCTCCATGTTTTAGAGAGAAACAAAACAACAACAACTTCAGACAGAACACCGGAGGGTTTTTTTTGTTTTTTTTTCATCATCATTTGACCCGCTGCCCGGTTCGGGCTCGGTGCCGATCGGCTCGGCACAGGCGGAAGGCAGACACGTGACTCACTCTGAATGTGAGGTCCGGAGCCAACGGGGACGTGTTGAAATATTCAAAGATGGAGTCCTGGAAGTCTGGAAGCTTCAAACCTAAGTTGATACGAAAGGGAAGGAACAAAGTCAAGGTCCGAGGTTGTTTCCAATGTGTGAGGTGCGAGTCAGCCACATGCTACATGCTTGTGATCAGATACCAGATAGGTAATGCTAAATGCTAATGGCTTTAATTTACAAACAGATGTTTCACATTGTTCAGTAAAATAGTCTTTTTTTTTTTAATTCAGGTTGACCTGTGACTGCACACAGAGGCAGACAGCGTTTTGGGTTTGCTTCAGATTGACGATTAAGGTTGAGCTTTTATTTCATAAATACAAGAAGAGTAGAGATAGACGTTGTGTATTTTAAGAAGTAACCTCCGACCCAGCACCATTTCTTTGAAAAAGATGCAAAATGTTGCCTCTGTCGGCTGGAATAAAAATTGTTTTCTCCGTAGCGTAGTAGTTTGTCGATTCATCTTTCTTTTTGATGTCTGAAGACTGACATGGTTCCCGGTGTTTTCTTCTCTGTGCCAAACGGATCCAAAGGGCTCTTTGGAGCGTTTGACTGTGCCGACTCCCTGGGTTGACGCGTGCCGTCGGGTGACCTCACCTTTGTCGGAGCGCGATCGGTTGTCCTCGATTTCCTTCTTCAGACTCTCCATCTGATCAACCATATCTCTGCCTCTCTCCTCGGACTCCTTCAGCTTACTGGAGACAAACGGTGGAACGCAGACAGGTGAGGCCGACCGGGTCAGACAAGGGCGAACGAATAAAGAACGGGGCGTGATTCGGATGAGGACGGCATTAAGGGAGACGAGGGGGGGACATTCAGAGTGGAGACGGAGTCGGCAGAAGACAGACACATGGCCTCTGACCTCTCCAGAGCGATGTTGGAAGCCTTGACTTTGCGCAGCTCCTCTTGAACCAGCTGTTTAGCTCTGATCTCCGCGTCCAGAGCCGACTGGAGCTCCAGGCGGGCCGACATGTCCAACTTCTGACTGCGACGGACCTTCCACAGGGGGTCCTGCGGGGGGGACGGCCGGGGAGGACGGTTACTGGCGGACACGAAGGTCTGTACCTGACAATCATCCGTTGATAAATTACAGACGGCGCGAGCAGCCCACAAGCAGCCGACCCTCTGACCTCCGGTCAAACTGAGCCATGCTCTGCTGACGCAACATTCGAGCACACCGTAGTGTTATGTCAAATATTGTACACGTCTGATGAATATTGCGGCAAACATGATTGAGCCGCTCCAGGACCACTCAAGACAAGAAATGAAATAATCACTGTAATTCCCACATTACCCGTGAAGACCCCTGCACCAGAGAAACTTTATTTGTCCCAGAGAGGCCACTGGAGGGCGCAAAGAGGTAGCATAGCATCCTAGAGCACATCCAACATTTACAAATGTATGATAAATAAATAGAAAAAGTATTTAGGATAAAATAAGAATAAGATTGTTAGAATTAAAAGTGAAATCCAACATCTGTGAATAAACTACATCTTTGTACGTGGCTGTACATCTGCACATCTGAAGCAGCCCAGCAATTCTCTTCAGAGGCCCTTCAACACTCCAAAGACCACCGGCACGCCCTCAGAGACCCTCTGAACTCCCCAGACAGCCCCTGGAACCACCTTCAAGGACCCCTCAAACTTCCCCACGGGTCCCCGCGACCGCCTCCGGGAAATTTCGAATCCCATCACGGACACTAAGCAGCCCTGCAACAAGGTCCTTCATGGCCCGTGGACATTCTAAGCAGGATGATGTGCATGCGAGCCGATAGCCATGCATGATTCTTGAACCCATTCTCGGACGAGGTCAGGAGTTTTCATCAGATTCCGCCATCGAACTCACCCTCCTGTCTCCACCAATAGGAGGCCAGGGCTTCTTAGGGGGTGTGGCCGCTCCTGACTCTGACTGAGGCAACAAGTTGAAAACACATTTTAGGCGAGTGTCCACAAAACTTTGCCGGGACACGGTGTTCGTTCACCTGAAATCCTTCCAGTTGTTCAGACGAAAACCATCGTAATGGATAAAAAGCCTCGCAGTCCTGAGGTATTTAAGGGATGATCTTGAGGGAAAAGAAACGCGTGTGTGCGCGCGTGTCTGCATGTGTGTGTGCACGTGCAATCATTGGTTACCAAAGGTCTCGTTCCCAGGCTGGAGCTCCGGAGCGTTTCCAACTCCTCGGTCATCTTGGTGGCCAGAGCCTGAAGGTAACCCCGAGCGTCCTTCTCATCGCTCACCCTGGCAACACATCCGACAGGTGAGGAAACGGCTCCCCCTTGTGGGCACTTGGCAACGGCGCGGCTGAAACAACCGCACTCACCACTGGATGATCTCGGCGATCTGAGCCTCCCAGTGAGCGACGCTCTCCTTCTTGGACGACAGATCCTGAAGCTCGTCTTCCAGCTGACGATTCTGGGCCGTCAGCTTGTCCACAAAGGAGCAGAGCTGACGGGGAAAGAGTGGGTAGAAACAGAGCTGTCATACATCCATACACAGACGTCACCTTTGCTAAACGATCGGTGTTTAGAAATTAGCAGCCACCTTGTCAGTTTCAGTCAACAGCTTGCGGTTTTCTTCCGTCAGGAGGTTTTTCTCCCGCTCGTGTTTCTCTTTCATGGCAGCGACGACTTCATCCATCTCGGTTTGTCTGCGGAAACACAAGCGCCGACGGCGCCCGAGTGAGACGTCAGTCATGGAAACACTGAACGGGGCGAGGCCGCGCCGTTTCGTACCGAAGCTCCTCGACACACATTTCGGGGTTATTTCAGAACCAACGCGACCCACTTGTTCTCGGTGGTTCGGACCCACGTGAACAATTTCTTCCAAGTGGTCCCAGACCTATTTTTAATTCTGCATGTTCCTCAGGTGCCACCTGACCCTCCTTTCATACCTGGCTAGTAGCTCTCTCTGCCCTCCTGTTGTGGCTGCCTCAAAACTTGCAGTGGCTCAGGATTAGCGAACCTCACCTGTCCCTCTTGTCTTTGTCCAGCTTGTCCCTCAGCTGCAGCAGCTCCTTGTTGGCAGCGAGATGCGCCCCCTCCGACTCGTGCAGGTCTTTGCGCAGGTTCTTGAGCTCTGAGGAGTGGGCGGAGTCTCTCCTCAGCAGCTCTTCCTCGTAGAACAGAACCTTCTTGTCCAGTTCTGCCTTCAGCCGGGACAGCTCCTGCTGAGACTCCACCCCTCCTGCTGCCGGGCCACGACCCTGCAGAGACTGGGACCAGAACCACAGTGAGACCCTGAGCACATCTCCTCTCTACCGCTGGACAATTTAAGCGGGGGGGGGGGATAAAATCTTAAGGCTTCTGACCTTCAGGGTCTCCCGCTCAGTCTCCAGGTGCTTTTAGTAAAACCCCCCGAGCTCTTTTAGCTTCCTCTCCTTTGACGCCTC
>CAAKHD010007565.1:17240-31804 GCA_901007705.1 Fistularia tabacaria
TCATGACATTTTGTTTTCACAGAGCTTACTCTGGAGCCACACCCTGGCAAGTAAAACTATATAGCATAATTCTTTAAAAAGTGCATGTGAGACTTGGATCCTGAATGCCCCCCCCCCCCCCCCGCTTTTTTTTTTTCTTTTTTTTTTTTTTTTTTTTTTTGAACGCGGAGCTCAGGATCCTCGTTCCCGCCGCTTCCACCTCCTCCTCCTGTAGCGCACTTCTCCAAGCTCCAGTTCTTGGCTTGGTGCGTCAAAGCAGGTGTGTTCCTCTGGCCGCCGCAGAGCCGGACCTTCTCTCGCCAATCGGTTCTCTTCCCGCCGGCCTCACGGCCAGGCCCGTTTCTGGGAAACCCGGTCACGAAAGGTCCGTTCTCCCCCTGTTTTCGGAGTGGACCGGGGTGGGGGGTCTTCGCAGACTGCGGTCGCCCGCGGGTGGAGCGAACGTTCTCCCCATGGCGGAGAGGCTTCCTCCACGCCGGGCACGCGCGTTTGCACACGAATGCCCCGGCGATCCAATGAGGCAGCGGTCGATGTGTTGTCTGGTAGCAGAGGAGAAGCGGTGGACGGCGGGTAGACACGGACCTGTCCTTACCTGCTCCGGGAAAGCTTTGAGATTCTTATCACATTTAATGATCTATCATTGATGTGGCTTTCAGGAAGAAAGAACAAAAACACTGGAGGAGGCCTTCAGGTGGAAGAAGCATTTTCCCACACAGAGGGAAGCGTGTTTCCGCACAGCTGCTCCGGGTTAGTCAGCGGTGAGCTCTTTGCTGCCAGCTCATGTTGGAGCTGCAGGTCGGGCAGTTATTAAGGAGATGCTAAGCCTGCGAGGACTTCAAAGCTTCCCTCCATCGGCCGAACCCGGAGAGGAGCGGCGGAAGGGCCTCCGCCGCTCCTCTCCGGTTATTAGCGCCGTCTCGCCCTTCGGCCGCTGAGATATTGATGAAAAGCGGAACGCCGGGGAGGCCGAGGGCTCCCGCCTTGCGCTGGCGCTTTGTTGTCTTTGGGGATTCGGGAGCGACTGAGCGCATTTAAAGTTCCTCACATCTGCAGGTCGTCCGGCGACAGGAAAAGGGCAAACCAATAAAGGCCGCTGGAAGTTTACTCACAGCCCTTTGTCTGCTTGCCGTCTTGTGGACTCAGTCAATCTTTACTCTGGTCCTCAGTGACCTCTTGACTCCAGTCACCAATCTGAGCGAGCGGACAAACGCTCCCCACGCTTTTGTCAAAGAACGGCCCCCCGCCAGCGACACGCAGCTCCCGGAAAAGGCGGTATTGTTGGCCGCCGACTCGGTCGGTTTTGACACGCGCGGGTCCTGGACGGGGGGTTCTCCGAAGGAACGATCGGGACGCTCCGAGCGGGTCGGGATCCTCGCCGGGACACGGTTTGGCAGAGCGGGACACGCCCGGCGTCTTCCCTCCGGAGGGACGTAGAAGGAGCCGTGGCCGGGTTCGTCGTCGCACCTGGTCGTGCGTGTCGGAATTCTGGCCCCGGTGTTCGGAGCCCCCCCCGCCCTCCGCTTCGAACCCGAGCCCGGCCGAGCCGGAGGGGGCTTGCGAGAGCGCGGCCTCGGCGGACGCCCCCGGGCCGACCCGCCCCGTCCTGAAGAATGACCGGAGGCGGCAGGCCGGGTCGGTCCAGGTGACCCCCGCCGGACTTCCCTTTCGAGGCTCCGCCTTTTCCACCGCGCAGGTTTGCTCCGCCTGGTTCCTAACCTGCGGCCGGCGGTCGTCTCGGTTCTAGGTGACGGTGCTAGAACCTTAACGTTCACCTGTTTGGGCCGCTCGGACGCTCTTCACGCTTTGTGTCCGCCGACGGATTCAGTTCGCCGTTTGCCAGATTCGACGCGTCCACAAAAAGGGGGGCGTCTTTGCCGCGGGGCCGCCGTCGGACAGACGGAAGAAATGTCTTCCCACCGTCCGCCAGAGGACCGGCAGCGGAGCTGAGGTTACCGGCCGTTGTTGGCCAAACCGAAGGAGCTCTTCTCGTCCTGCCCGGCAGCTTTTTCCTCCGCTGAATGAACAATCGTTGGGCGTCCAAGCTCCCTCCAGGGGCCGTGTGTTGCCGGCGTGAGGATTCATGGCGGAGGGTCGGTTTTAAGTTGTGATTATTTACAGTCCTGACATGACACCCACTCCCCACATAGTGGTATTTCCCTCAGTCAACAGAGCAGTGTTTGGGAAGCTTTGTCTCGCCTTTTCCATTAACTGCCGGGGCCGGGAAGCATGTCATAGTGTGCTGTCACTTAGACCCGGACTTACCTCGACCGGCCGCCGCCCCCCGCCCGTAAGAGAACGCCCCGTGCGCCGGAAAATTCCCGCGTCTCCGCAGACGTACCGGAGCGGCTCCGCTGAGCGCCGGATTCAGGGATGCCTTAAATAGCCCCCGCACAGGCGCACCGTGCGACCGCAGCGCGAAAGAAAAAGCCGGCTGAATCAGCATCGGACGCTCCGGAGGGGAATGCTAAGTGTTATATTTAGTTGTTTTTTCCCCCCTCTCTTGGTCTCCTCTAAAGCCCCGCCAAGCCTTAAGCAGAGCCAGCCACTCGGCCGCTCTCCCGTCGTGTCCTCGGCAGAAGAATGACGGTATTCATGTATTTGTACTTCGTGCACGTCTGCGCTCGCGAACATGCAGCGTCACAGCTCTTCCCACAATTCGGAGCAGGTGATGGGACCTCTCGCGTTGGCGCTTACAATCTCCCTCTCCTCCACGTTTCAGTCTTCTCCCCTTTCTCCTTTCCCCTTCCCTCCTTTTCTTTTTTTTTTTTTGGCTGGGTTTACTTTTTGCTCCGTCTGCATCTGTTTCTACTTTTTTTTCGCCCGAGTGTGCCGGGCGATATTGCTCTGGGAAAACAAACACGACTGCCTGTCTGTGGCCCTCAGTCAAACAAGGCCACACAAACGCCGGTATCCTCTTCGGTGGGTTAATCTGGTCCTCGGAGGCCGTGGAAGAGAGACGTTTGTAAAGCGGCTCCCATGCTGTTTGAAGCTCTCTCATTCAAATAACAATCCCCTCAAGGTTCGGAGAGCGAGCTGTGATTGATGGCGCTCTTTTTCGCCTTATGTAACTGTACATTAAG
Source organism: Fistularia tabacaria (assembly GCA_901007705.1). Taxonomy (NCBI): domain Eukaryota; kingdom Metazoa; phylum Chordata; class Actinopteri; order Syngnathiformes; family Fistulariidae; genus Fistularia; species Fistularia tabacaria. The sequence continues at coordinate 20,321 of CAAKHD010007565.1, forward strand.
TTAGCAAGAGCGCCATTGCCTCCGGTCCTTTCTTGTTGCCAGAACTAGTTGCCAGAAACCACTTCAAGTTATGTCAGCAGCTGTTACAGTGTATGGAGCTGTCCGTGTGATTGATTTTGTCTGAATGGACAGTAGGCTTTGAAGCAGACCATAAATCCACCGCTTAGCGCGTGAACCCTTGTTCTGTACGCATGTCATCGCTTTACACGGCGAGACGACCCCTGAAAATTAGCCAGAAAATTACCGAAATAAAGTCGACAAGAAGCCGCCCGCCGAGTCAGCGAGGTGTTCTTCAGAGGTCCATATCGTCTGCTGATGTGAAGGTTGCAGAATAAAGCACGCAGAGCGGTGAATAACCTCGGTTTGCTTCGGTTTCACATGTTGAACTCGGCCGGCCTGCAGCGGCCCGTGGTGGCCGGTGCCACCTAGAGGTGCATCCGCCGCCATTCCGGGGCCGACGGTTCGTGCGGACGGCCGCGGCCTCCGGGTCGCCGCGTGCAGCCGCCGGTCCCGGCCCGTGGCTCGAACCCGTGCCTAGAAACCGGCTCTCGCAGTTGGAAAAGGCGGCTCGTGTGTTTTCATTTCTGGAATACTTGGTGGATGATGGCGTGGACGCTGTGGAGATAATCACCGTCCCCCGTGACGTCCCAGCTCTGAGGGGGTCGGCCTGCGAGTCAGATCGCCTCTCCGTTCGGGCCGAGTTTACGCCAGTAAAAAAAAGGTCTTTTCAAGGTCTCATGAATGTTCTTTCTCCTCCGACCACCGAACATCTGCCAAACATCCTCAGCGAGCAGAGAGGCGTCGGTGAATCCGGGGACTCGCCGGAGGTCGCTCGGATCGGCGCGGCGGCTGGAATCTCGGCTGAGTCGCAACAATCGTCCCGGAGAACGCCGGAGGGCCGGAATGTGTTTACACGGCGTTTTAATCCATCGGCCTGAAACAAGCGTGTCGTTTCCCAATTTCAGGCCTCTGGTCACGGAGCTCATTTGGCCAAAAGGCAGGTGTGGCCAGTCATGTTCATAATGGCCACATTGTATCAGACGATCCGGCCTCCACCGTAACTGGAACAGAGACGTCGTCGCCGTCACCGGTGATCTACAGCTGTGCAATTCCTGCGTGAAACGTGAGACTCGGGGATTTCATCCAAAGGCTCTCCTTATTATTCTATGGGAGCACTTATTGCTCCGCTCTCCTGGCCACCTCTGCGAGGAGAAATGTTTTCAGATTCTTCAGTTTCAAACGTCGTGGAATCGCTGCTCTGAAAAACACAATATCCGTCCAAAGAAATACATCCCCGCTAATCTGGAGACCTGGACGTTGGCTTGCGATGCATCCATAATGACTGCATGATTTATTCAGGTGGAGACTCCAAACGGTCACTAGTGACTCAGCTGTTGGTAGCTGAAGAAAGGAGCCCTCATCGATCTAAAATCAAGAAACCCGTTCCTCCATCCTTCTTCCCCTACGCCGTTTATTCCCTCTCTCTTTAAACGCATCCAATACGAGTCGATGTTGGACGCCGGCGTGCGCGACCGCGCTCTCCGCTCGGATTCCGCAGGCTGAACTCACCGCTCGTCCTTTGACTCCAAAGTGACACTCGAGCGCTGCTCTTAGTCCCGATTACGTATCGTTTATTGCAGTCTAATTTATTGTGAATGTGAAGAACAGTTTTCGGGGAGTGGTTTGCAGTGCCGCCTTTGGAGCCTTCAATCCGTCCACCACGCTTGCTTTCGTTCGGCCCGGAGGTCGTGCTGATGCCCGACGTACTCTCGGAAAGAGTCGTCGGGGAAAAATGTCTTCCTCCCTGCAACCCCCGGGCTCTTATGGCGTCACTCACTGGCTCTTGTGTGTCCCTGCAGGTGGAACCTTCTCCTGCTCCTGTCAGTATGCTCAGCAGAACTGCCCGGAGAAGACGACTACGCAGCTCAAGGTACCCGCTTCCTCCTCGTTACCACCGCTCTTATCCACGGACGCCCGATCCTTTGCCCGCCGCCTCCGGAATTTCCCGGACGAATGCGGCGGCTCGTAATCAACAATCATCGTGATACATGTTGTCCTCGTTGAACTCGGTTTGGGGAGTGAGTTGGTCAAGGAGTCCAGCGTCCAGCAGACATTCCTTAAACGTGGCGCGGTGTCAGCGTCTTCCTTGTGTACTGTCCTCGAGGGCTCCTCTGACTCGCCGTGTCTGGAGCCGGCGCTCGACTCCATTCTCATCGAAGGTTTTCGTGAAAATCAGCCGAGCGTCCCTGAATTCCCCCTCCCTGCTGTCAAGCAGATTTGAAATCCCTGAAGAGGTGAGCTGTTGTTCGTGATTCGCGTATTTCCTGGCGGGTAAAAGCAGATTCCCCGCGGAAGGATCGGATATGGAGTGGTGAAGTCCTCACAGGTGTGGTTGGACGTACGTTCCGTCCTGCTCATTCATTTTGCCTTCATCTTGTGGACATGGTATAGGGATGTCCTCAAGATGCCACCTTTACCACGGGAGCGTGGAATCTGCTTTCTCACCGCTGGGCGCTCCGGCGCCACATCGAGCTCCAGATTTCCCCAACGTTCGCTTGAAAAGCAAGGAAATCGAATGCGTTTTCTCGGATGTCGGTGGCGCACACGGCTGTCTCCTTTTTTTTTTTTTTTTTTTTTAAAGCCTTTCCCTGGACGTGTCTGCTCTTGCTCTCTATAGCTCAGAATGCACTTTAAAGAAGTCTATATAAGCCCTTAATCCTTTTTTTGCTTCCACACGTACGCCTCGGCCCTCCTTTGTTATCCGGGGGCAGAGGCTCGGACACGAACCGAGCGTGAAGCCGTGTCACGACGAGGACGACCGACCGATGGAGGCGAAGAGGAAACCTCCATCGGTCAGTACCCAAGCTGGAGGGGTGCTGTGGAAAAAGACGATCGGCCTCGTGTTCCCTCGGACGAGGCGGCGCTCCAACAAGGAGAGGGAGTTCGCAGGAAGTCAAAGATAGCTGAGCGGGAGCAGTGCTGTTTTCCATCACTGCCGGGATGAGTCAGTGGAATTTATTACTTTTCATAGCAATTAAACGGTTAAAATTATAGTCCCATATATCCCTCCGATGCGACGTTCCTGCAAGAACTTGTTTTCATTCAACGAGAAAGAATGCAGTAAAAAGAATGTAAAGAGGAGTCCTATAGGTTTGCCGAGTGCAAACCCGGATTTGTTTGGCGGCTGTGTTTGCGTGGAGAGCTGCAGCTCCACTGCGGGAAACATCGGACCGCGTTCCTCCAGTGGCCTCGTCCTCAAGTCCCATCGTTTGTTCCCGTCGCCGCCTGCGAGCGCGCGGTCCACGGCGTTACACGTCTTCGAAGGGTGGCGACCGCCGCGCTCCCGACACGGCCCAGCCTTCAGAATGCGGACGGGAGGAATGGCGGTTTACCACCATATATGAGACGTGTTAATGGGAATCTGGGCTGATGTTTCCTCAGGCAAAGAATGTCAAGAGCATCTGGGTGCGTGTTTGGATCTGGACTGGAAGAGAACGTCACCTGAAAGAAAAGAAAGCTGCACCCAGGGAGAAACACGGCTCTCTCGTTTCCCCAGATCTGGTTTTCTCCGGGGTCTCTGCCCATCACGCCCTTCCTCTGAAGAACCGTCTCAGGAAAACAACATTTAGTTTTTTTGTCGGCTAACGCAAAACATGTCCGGACGAACCCTCGCCGGACCGAACCGTCAGCACTTTCAAAAGCCCACATAACGTTGCGGTTTCACGCTCAAAGCAGTTTCGCACAACCGTCGCCTGCAGCCTGACGCTGGTTTTGTGAGGAAAAATGTCGAAAAGGCAGTGACGGTTTGGGGGCTCACGCAACAACAGACCCACGGGCAGACCCTGCCGCTCGTGAAATCCATGTTTTGTAAACGCTCCCGACTGCGACGAATGGATTTTCCGCTGAATTCTCAGTGAAGCGTTTTGGAACGAGACAGCGACCGGCCCTTTGGGGTCGACGGGCCGGTGTAAGAAAGGGGCTGCGGAGACGTTTCAGTGCTATAAACGAGCGGCGGCACGGCCGGACCGCGGGGTTCAAGCAGTTTACGTACTGCAACCAAGGGCCTCCACGTTAATGGCAATAAACAGAAATGTTCAAGTCTAGGCGAAGTGTCCCGAAGCCCGAGCCAAAGCTACTCAAGAGAAATATAAACAAGGGAAGGCCTGTGCGGGGAAATTGAAAATCTCAAGCATCTGCTGCAACCCTAGGAGCGCATGAGAAGACAGCAGATGAGTGTGGGTTCAACCCAAAAACTAGGGCAAAGTTGAGGAAGATGCCCAGCTGCGCCGCGCAGGGGGATCTGTCCCCGAATGCACTCCAGCGGCGGCCGTCCGATCCGGCCAGGCATTTCAAATTACGCGTGTGGTTCCGCCAGGCAACAGAAAGAGCCTGTTTGAAGAGTGGAAGGGCTTATTGTGTCCGTGCAGCATCGGACGCAGACCCGCGGGGAGAAAGCGGGAGGTGTTTGCAGGCAAATTAACATCGAGACCCAGAAAGGGCGGAGCTAAGCCTTCTCCTTCCCCTGCCGATTGAAGCGAGGCCTGCAGAGTTCGCAAGCGTTTTGTGTGCGGCTCATCTGACCCGGGCCGGCCGGATGCGGTCTGACCCGTCGTGTTCTCGAATTCACTGTTGCACCAGCACTGGTCAGATAAGGCCTCAGGATCAGGTCGCCGTGCCCGGTGACATGAATCCCCCATTTGTCACAACTGTTTCTTGCATCTGCAGCTGATTCCTTCTCATAGTTTCTGCCCTTTTTCGTGAATTTGGGAGATCGTTTAACACGCAAATGAGACGCTTCCTTCCAAAACTGCTGAAATATCAGCATAGATAACCAGAGGAGAAACATTCCTCATGTAAAGTAACCACGCGGTAGCGTGTTCAGACCATTCTCCTGTCAGCGCTGCAGACTTGTTAAATTATTGTCCATTTGATTTGTTTCCCATGGGGAGGGGGTCAACAGGTCGGACACGTGCAGCTCATCTGAAATAGGCGCGCCGCAGATTTGATGTCGCCGTGCTTTGTTTCTTCTTCGCCGACCTTTGGACGCGGGAGCCCGCCGGAGAGGAGCCGTTGCTCTCCGCGGAACTCCTGATCTTTGGTGTGGAGGTCCAGGTATGGTCAGTTGAGCAGAATAGTGCGGCGATATGGTCGTATGATGAGACGACCGCGGAGGACGCCGATCACCCCGAAAAATGAAGACGTGCGCTGGCACGGGAGGCGAGGGAGCTTCCCGCCGTCTCAGCCGTTGCCCACGGACACAAACACCCGCTCACATATCCTTCATCCACCTGCACACAGATGGACTCCCAGGTCAGGTCAGAGTCGAATCAGCGACCTGTAACAACCTGCCTTGTTTTCAAAATCCACCAGACATTCGCAGCATATTGATCTGTCTGCCGGCCTTTTCCTCAAAGCCAAATATGCAAGGAAGTATGCGTTTGTTTGTGCATGTGTGTGCATGTGTGTGCGTGTGCGCGTGTGTGTGTGTGTGTGTGTGTGTGTGCGTGCATGTGCATGTGTGTGTGTGTGTGTGTGTGTTATCGCGCTTGTGCTGCAAAGTCTGCAGAGCCTGGCTACATTCTTTGAAGAATTACCTGTGTAGAAGGGGGAAGAGGAGAGTTAAAAGAAGGGCTGCTCCCATGAATCTCCGGTGGCAGATTGATTTGAAAAGGCTGTGCGGACTGGTTTCCGGTATCCTAGTTTGGCCCCGTCCCACTCCAGTCCTTCCCACTCATCTGGGCCCCAGCTGCTTTCTGGTGCTTACTCCAGCAGAAATCCGAAGCGAGGTCAACAACGTGGTGGGGAGACGGTTCAAGCGGCCCGGTTGACTGACCGCCGTAAGTGTTTTCGATGCGCAGCGAGGAGCGGCGACTCTGTATGTTGCACCGTGTCATGCGTCGACTGCATTGAAAAATGACTCGTCGTATCGAGGTCGCCGTTGCTGCCAAAGAGCAGAAAGCGATAAAGGAGGAGTGAAATACCACAGCCGAGTACGTACTAAACATTAATGAGCAGTGAACCGCTGGTGCCGGTCTTCTGTGAGCTCTTTCTCCGTGGGACTCATCCCTCTCTCCGTCCTGATGTATGCTGCTGCTCCTGATTGTCGTCGCCTCACTCCAGGATGGATGTCAAACATATCGTTCTTACTCGCCTCACGGTTACATTTGTGTTTCCCCAAAGACGCAGCTTGCAGACACGTGTTTCCTGATGTTTAAACAGACCACTTCATTATCAGCTCGGGTTGCTCTGGGTAAAAGCAAGATGTTGGGAATCCGTTCCTGTAAAGACCGCTGTCTCTTTGGCGCGTGTTTTCAACCTGAAGGTCACGATGTTGTCAAGGGTCGACCGGCTTCTGGTTCAGTTCCATCGCCGGTGACGGAGGTGTCCTCTATGTCACTATTTCCAAATGACCAAAGCCAACGTTCTGGCAGCGTCTGCTCCGTTGAGAAGGTTATAGATCGGGACACGTTGGCTTCTCACCTCGGAGAAAAACGTCATTGTCTTTGGAACTGTGTTTTGGAGGCCAATCCTACGCGGCAGCTGTCTCATAGTGTTCCTGTCTCTTCACAGGAGTGGATGTCCTCTATCGTTTGGGGCTGACGGCTCGGAGCAGCGGGGACCATCTTTACGGCAGGACCGCCACGCCTTCCCCCTCCGTCACAGCGGCTCCCCGGCCCTCCGATCTCCCCGTTTCCGGATATGGCGTTCCGCTCGACTCCAGCTCCCGTTACGAGGCTCCGGCCCGCAGCCTGTTCCCGCCCGAGATCGGCAAGGAGTTTTCTGTCGTGGTTAGCTTACGCTCCTGGCGAGCAAACAACGCTTTTCTTTTCAGTGTCAAAGACGGCAGGGACAGGCTGCGCTTTGGCATTCAGCTGCTGCCACAGCGCGTGGTAGTGTACACTGCAGAGAAGGCTTCCATCTACTTCAGCTACAACTGGCACGATGGACGGCAGCGCCCTTTTGCCGTGGGCCTTCGTGGACATTCGGTGTCTTTCTACGCAGATTGCGGGGCGGTGCAGCAGCGAGAGCAGACCCTGGGTAGGTCTCAGACCCTGGGGGACTCCGGGGGCCTCTTCACTTTGGGGAGGATGAACTCCAAAGCAGCGTCGTTCAGTGGTCAAGTCTGCCAGTTAGACGTGTATCCCACGGCCGAGGCTGCTGCACATTACTGCGACTACCTTAAAAAACAGTGCCGGCTGGCCGACACCTATCGATCGCCGCTTTCACGTCCCGGCTTGGATATTGCGGCTAATGATCCCCCTTCGACCCCGGCGCCGAGGTCCCTGTCTGGAATAGCAGCTACCGATCAGATGCCCTCCACGGCCACAGCGACCGGGTCCTCGCGCGGTGTTCCCCGACAGTATTCGACATTGAGCCCCTCGTTGCGACCTCCTCCAGGCAACCGGAGCCGCATTTCTGAATGGGAGCCCCTCGTCCGGTCCACCGCGCCCTCGCTTCGTCCCGATTCGTCCAACCCCGGCGGAACGGCGGCTCTCGATCTCGCCCGGACCGCAACCGCTAGCACAACTGAAATCGCGTCGGAGGAGGAGTCGGGGCTCCCGGAGGAGACTCATCGGCCTGAGACCAGCGCAGAGGGAGCTCCCACCTCGCCGGCACCCCTGGAGACAGAAGACACAACCACCAGCCGGATTTCGGCCAGGCAAAGTCATGTGAAGGAAGGACTCAGGAACAACTCCGCAGCCGGCTCGGGGGACCCCCGCTTTGGGCCCCGACCGACTCATCGGCTCCTGGAGGCTCACGTGAAACCGAACGGCACCACTTTGTACCGTGAAAATCGTGCGGACACCTCAGAGCAACGTGATCTGGATGGCAGCTACGATGACATCGACATGGCGGGATACGATTACGGATACGAGGAGCCGGACCTCTTGTATTACTACGACGAGGGTTTTCGTGGCCCCATAGGAGAGCCAGGCGCTCCGGTAAGTTCACCGATGGCGATCACCGCCCACGAGCGTGTGCGTGGAGCACATTTCCAAGCAGGCCTGGCAGAAGCCGGCGCGTCCCGCCACGCGATTAAAAGGAAACGGCCTAACGCAGGCTGGAGACATGGATTTATTGCCACCCTGATCGAAACGCTTTGTAGATTCGGCTTCTCGTCCGTGTTCAGGATGTTCGAAAGAATATTTTGGCAGGGCGGTGTATTGATATAGAGGAGACGGCGTGTCCAAGCATTGCACTCCCCTTTCATGCGTGTACAAGTTGTTAAACTAACACGTAGTTCCCCTCCTGAAATTCTGCCAGACACTTCTGCTCGTGCGGAGGTTAGAGGCGGCGTATGCCCCGGACGATGACGCAACCCGGCTGTCAGGATAGCGTTGCCACCGAGCATACTTTTATAGCTTACATTTTCAGGTATTGCTTATCTTTCCGTGCGCGGGGCGTGTCGGACGTCTCCATGCGACCCCTTCAAACTTTGGAATATGCATCATGATGTAAGACCTCTGGGCTCATCTGCCAGTTTCCATAGTTCTACCTCGGATATCGAGGCGCCTGCAGGCGTGGAGATGGAACACAGCTCAACCTGCAGCGAGTTGCTGCGACCCCTCCGCACGTTTGCGGAGGCCGAGCGCACGCGTGCAGCGTAGCCAGCGCCGTGAAGTCAACGCCACAGGCTTTTTTCCAGACGCTCACAATTCCGCTGAAAGTACGGACGGCTGGGCGCGTTCAGCTTTTCCTACGTGAGCGTCGGATTCCAAGTCCTCTCCGCTCCGACCACTCGCAGGCGTGTTTTTCAACGCCGGGTCGTTTCGAGGTCGGCCGCTCACTCCGTTGTGACCTTTTAAAGTGAGTTTGGAAATACAAGGAAAAAAGAAGCTCTGCTGGCTCATCACAGAGTCGGCTGTCAGAGAGCGGTGGCGTGCGTACAGGCTGCTTCTAGCCTCCGTAGAAGCGCCGTCTTTATGAAGCGCATACTTGGGATTTGCCCGTCAGTCCTTCACGACTGACGAAGCTCTGCGTCCGTTCGAAAGGATCGACTTCTCGCTCAGAGATTGTTCAAAGAGCCCGGCGTTATTCCCAGCATCGCAGCCGCCGGCGGGAACGGGAACGGGAACGCTCCCCTCCGAACGCCGAGCTATCGCAGCAGACGCGGGGGCTAAAACAAGGCGGGAAATCACGAATTACAAGTAGGCCAATTACTGTAATTGCCGCTGCTGGAAAGCACTCTGCCGGGATTTTCACAAGTCTTCCAAGTGCTTCCTAAGTGCTGTTCGCCATGTAATCTACTGCAATCTAGCCTGTTAGAGGGAAAAGAAAGGAAAAACTTCCGGCAGAGCAAATGGAACGGGAGCAGAGATGTGTCCGGCTCCCGGGCTACCAAGGAGCAGGCCTGTTTCTGAACCTTTCGTCTGCGTCCCCAGAGCCTATCGGCCGCTGCTGCTGCTTCACGGCACAGCCAAAACAATGTGGACGCTAAAAATATATATATGTGGCAAGCAGGCAGCAATGTGGAGGAGAACTTCTCTCGTCTGGTTGGCAAAGACATGCAGGGGGTTCCCTGGAGACCCGACATCGTGCACAGGTCCGGGCGAGAGGGCGAATGCTCGGACGTCCGGGGCGAACCCCGCCCCTCGCCCAGTGACGGCCGGGACAGGCTCCGCCCCCCTCGCAACCCTGACCGCGGGGTAGCGCTACAAGGAATGGATGGATGGATAGGACTTCAATGGAGAGGACATGCTGTCCCTGTGCTGCACCTGGTGTTCCTTTAGCTTCACAACGCTAAAGAGCGGATGGTATCGACCAAGACGACATGGAGTTCGTCGGTGCGAGAGAGGAGCATCCAGAGAACGGGGTTAGATGGAGAAGGTGCATTGGCTGCCGAGACCCTGGAGGGAAAAGCCCAAAGGAAGAGCAGAAGAAGAGGTGGTATCTACTAAGACGGCGCCGTGTGACGTGCATCTTTCCGGGCCTGTCGTTCCCAGTGAACGGACGAGTCTCCCGGACGGGCTGTTCTCCATCTTGGTGCTGCCGTCACGTGTCATCATGTGGAGCCGACGGAGCCCGGCTGGCTGCTCGCTTGAGCTCCGGCCTGGACTCTTCAGGACGTGTGGACGGGCCCTGCGGGTCCATGAGAAGAAGACACGAGTCCGAAGCAAACTGCTGAGCCTGAACGCAGCTCGGCCTCGCCGCCGTTCTGAGCCGAACGCGGGGATCCGTCCCGTCGCTGCCTCGGCTGCTCCCTGAAGTAAATCCACGGTAAAACCCGCTTTGTTGGGAGTCCGGTGTGCGGCGGAGGGCCGGGGGCCCGTCAGGGGCCCTTCGCCTACCTGAAGGGAGGGGGTTGTTTTTGCCCGCGACACGTCCTGAAGACGTGACCCTCCTTTGGCCCCGGGCGAGACGGGACATCTGACCGCTCCCCCCGGCCCGGCTTTGTGTGGAGCCCGTTGTTGCGGCGAAGGCCGTGGTGTGATCACACTTTCCATGTGTCACTGTGTGGGAGTCCGGAGGAACGAACAGCTGCTTCTTTCTTCATCTCGCCCCCCGTGTCCACCCATCGCCCCGGAGACGCGGATGCTCCGGTCCCGAGCACCTCCTTATTATCGGTTGCCATGGAAACAAATCGCAAAGCGGCCGTATAACCCCCGGCGTCGCTCTGCCCGGTGTTCGGCCAACGCTGAAAGGTCTTCACAGTTTTAGAGTCCGGCTCAGGGATGAGAGCGGGCTTTGTGTCTTCTCTCCTCTGTTGCCCAACGCCTATTGTCCTTAGATATCACGAAGTCACGCTCGCGTTCGCGCTGCAGTTCCCATGCAAGCAACCCATGATTTACGGCCCCGACGAGACGCGGCGCTGCCAGAGGATTCCGCGCTCCTCCTCATCGGCATGTCGATGTTTTCCGTCGCGGTTCGGCGGCTCCAAAGGGACGACGTGATGAAGGAGTGACTCCTCATGTTGCCATGCTGTCCCTGAGGACAATGAAACACGTTGGATGGATTGATGGCTCTCGTTGGAGATGATTCGCCTCCGGTTCTTTCCAATGGGTTCCACGCAGGCAGCGTGATGGAGCAGAGGCCAGAAGCTCCTCGCGGCTCGTACCTTCCTGCTTGGATTCCCGCAGGAGGTCTTCTTGTGTGGAGTCTCCATGTTCTCCCAGTGTCTGCGTGGGGTTCCTCAGGGTTCTCAGGGTTCCTCCCAGCGTCCAAACACATGCTGGAGCTTCACTGGAGGCCCTGCAGCGTCCAGACGTGTGGATGACAGAGTCATCGGTCAACTGCTCTGTTATTCGCGTATTATTAGCTGTGAATGAGAGGGTGGATGGTTGGTTGTCTGTACATGCACGGCTGTGATTGGACGGGGCCAGGGTGAGCCCCGCCTCCCGTCCAATCACAGCGAGGACATCCCCCCCCCCCCCCCCCCCCCCCCCCCCCCCCCCCCCCCCCCGCCGCCCCCCCCCCCCGACCCACAGACAAAAAGAAACGAGAAAAAAAACTAAAAAAAAAGAGATAAAAAAAAAATAAAACAAA